>RJWM01019503.1:0-38919 GCA_004363535.1 Dasyprocta punctata | reverse complement strand
CAGCACTCGGGAGGCTGAGGTAGGCGGAGCGTTGTGAGTTCGAGGCCAGCTTGGGCTACAACGCGAGCGCAAGGCTGGCCTGAGCTACATAGTGCGACCCTGCCTCAAAAAAACCAGGGCTGGGAGTTTGGCTCAGTGCCTTAAGCGCCTGCCCTGGCAGGCGCGAGGTCGTGAGTTCAATCCCCGGTGCCGCAAAAAAGAAGTCTGTATTGTATTTTGGCCAAGCTCCCCCAGGTCATCCAGACTATAACTAGCTTTGAGGACCACTACCTGAATAACATTTCCTCCAAGGTAAGAGACTCCTGGATAGATCGCAAGTCTGATCCAGCCTGGTAATCCCTATAATCTTAATTGTCAAACTGCTTTGTTGGTGAATGACAACTCAGAAACACATACAGCTGGTATCCTTGTGACATGGGAACAAACTCCAGAACAGCCATGAGATTCTGAATCCACAGATAAAATCAGGCAGTATAATAGTCTGCTGTTCCTGGTTCACATAGAATGTTTTCCAAGACCTGTGAGACTTTCTCACCTCAGATATAAATCGGCTCCACCTATTAGAAACAATGTAGTACTTTTGGAAGGAAATACTCAGATTAGCTTACCAGGACAAGATGTATTCTACTTTACACACTTCTCTCATAGTTCTTTTTGCACAGTGTCTAACACAGTGCTAGATGTTCATTTATTCAGTAAATGTCTACTGATTTAAAATTAGATATGTGACAAATTGTTGCTGAGTATATAAATAAGTAAATAAGACAGTAGTATAACAGCTCAGACTAGGAAGTCCTTATCCTCTATGTAACAGACTCTCAAAAACTGTTATTTTATTGCAGTAGCTGGAGACTGTGGAAAAGCCATCTCAGGAAACTCTACTTAAGAGTCAATTTTTACCCTCTTAGGAACACAGAATTTAAATTCTTCAGAAGATAGAGGTAAACTGACGCTAAGAACTGGCAAAGGGGCACCCTCCTTTTCTTCTCAAATGTACCTATAAAGATAAAGGGATGAGAGGGCTGTGCTTAGTGCTCACCCATCCTGAGTGACCTAAGCAGCAGTCATTCCATATCACAATCATCATAGGCACAAGAGGATCTTTCTGCTATTGTATAGTACCTTCTGTATAATTAATGTTCAGTGTTTTTGAATAAATGAAGCTTGAATTCCAGTTCTGTCACTGTATATCTTTGTACAAGTCATAGAATCTCACCTGCCTCATGACTGAGACAACAGCTACATTGCCTATATTCTATATGATTATAAATTACATGTTTTGGGCTGGGAGTTTAGCTCAGTGGCACAAGCACCTGCCTGGCAAGTGTGAGGTCATGAGTTCGATCCCTGGTACAAAAAAAAAAATAGAAATTACATGTTCTAAGAGTTATTGACACTGTGGCTAGCATTCTGAAGGTACCTGACAAATAGTTGTGGTACACAGTTGTTACTCTGAGAGCAGATAACAGTAAGTTCCTAGAACAATCTTATATGGTCAAACTGACATCTAGTGGTACGATTTTAGAACATATACCCAAAGTAGATTTAATTGCTGATTTGAAATAAATTGGGAATAAGTAGAAACTAACAGCACCTCCTTCACATGAGTAACAATATTTAATTCTTATCAGTGATTTTCAGCCCAGGTTACATATTACAGTGACTTGTGAAACTTTTAAAACTAATATCCAGATTTAAAAATAAAAACTATTATCAGAGCCAAGCATGATGGCACACGCCTGTAATTCCAGTACTTGAGAGGCTGATGCAGGAGGATCGTTGCAAATTCGAGACCATCCTGGGCTGCAAAGTGAGCTCAAGACCAGCCTGAACTGCATAGTGAGACCCTGTCTCAAGAAACAAACAAACAAACACTATTATCTGCCAACTAATGTTTGGATTTTACCTTCAGAGATTCTGATTTAAGTTTGTAGGAGGTTTGACTCAGGATGTCACTTTTTTTTTTTTTGGTACCAGGGATCTAACTCATGACCATGTCATGCTTGTGGATGTCACATTTTTTTAACAAGTGATTTTAATATGCATCAGGGTTGAGACCCATTGCAACAGACCTATGAGATAATTATTTTTCTCATTTGACAAACAATGAAAGTAAAATTCAGGGGTGGGGATATAGCATAGTAGAGCACTTGCTTAGCATGCTTGAGGCCCTGGGTTCAATCTCCCCAGCATACACACTCATGAAACCCCAAAATTCAGAAAAGTAAGGTAATTTCTACAAAGTCACGTAGTAGCAGAAGGAAATTTTAACTTGAGTCTATCATTTTCCCACTGTTGCATGGTCTGGTTTTGAAGAACGGATGTGCCCCACTTACCTCTTGCTTGGAAGAGGCTCAATTCAAGGGTGTTGGGGAGTGAATTACCTGCTCCCATGTAAATACAGTAAGTCCTTGACTTACAAACATTCAAGTTGTGAACTTTACAAGGACACTGTATAAGATTCACTTTGTCTGGTTGCCAACAAATCTGATTTACAAATGTTCTCCCTGAAAGGAATTTATGTGTAAGTCAGGGAGTTACTGTAACAGCTTTTTGTTGATAGGGTAGTAAGGTCCAGTGAAGAACCTGATTGTCTGATCTCTCTAGACTCTCTTTCTGGAGCTTTAAACTGTGGCTCTGCTGATGGGTAAATTAGTAGTATAAGGCTGATTCTAAACTGAAGAGCTGCAAGATAAATATAAAGCTCATTTTCTTTGTGAGATCATGGATGTTAAAATCGTAACAGATTAAGTTAATCATCAATTATTGAACTGGTTATACAGCTGCCACTTGTTTGGCCAAAAGCTGTTGAGGTCATAGGTATTGGCAAGTAAAGAGAATGAAAAGGTCTAAATCCTAACCTCTGAGACTGTTTCCTGAATTGGCCTCCCACAAATGTGTTGGGAGGACAGGTGATCTTGAAAGGCTATGAGGCACAAATCTATTCTAAATCCACCCAGTAGAAACTGCCATTCAGTGCAGGGATGGAAAATTATCAGCACCTCACCTGGTGTCTTGGTTACTTTTCCCTGGTTGCTGAGACAAAACACCTGACACCCAAAATTAAGGAAGGAAAGGTTTATTTATCTTACAGTTTTTGGAGGTTTCAATCCATAATCAGCTGGCTCCAAGGCAGGGTGGTATGGCACTGGGGCAACACTTCAAGGCAGCAGCCAAGCAAAAGCAGCCAGAGTAAAAGGGAGAAAGAGCAAGCCTCTTTTTCTCCCCCACAGGCTACCCCCTCCCTCCAGGGTGGGTGTAGCATTCACAAATCTCCTTGCCTTCCTTTGCACAGGCTGAGGATATTTATAAAGTAAGAACCCTGGCTTCCTGCTGAGGCTCTCAGCTAAACTTCTAAACTTCTCAAGTTGACACAATGTATCAACCCATAACACCTGGTCAATGACAAAGGCTACAGAATCTCACCCAGAGGAACAGGCCATTGCCCACCAATTCCTGGTTCAAGTAATACAGATTATTTCCCTAAATTTTATGGAATACTTCCTTGACTGGTGCTAGGCAGCAGATGGGAGCAATTGAGGGTGCTATGTTTCAGCCTAGTAACATTTTAGGAACTTACCTAAAAGTCTTTCATTGAAGGTCATCCACTGTCAGCCTGAGGGTTAAATCTGGTCCAGGGATGTTTTTGGCACAGTGTCAGTCGATAGTGTTTTAAATACTTTTCGATCAATTGCAAATATTTAATCCTGGAGAGATTTCACATAAAAATCCAGATTTTTTGGCATGAAATATAATACAGAGCACCTCATTGTCTAGATCAGCACTGTATCCCCAAAGCCTAGTCTAGTGCCTTTGAATGAGTTGGGGCTTTGCTTGTTTGTTTTGCTTTGTTTTAAGGTGAGGTCTTGCATGCTAGGCACATGCTCTCTACTGAGCTACACCCCCAGCCTAGTAAATTATTACTTCAAAAAAAATTTCCTTTGCTACTGGGTATTGATTGCACCTAGAATTTTCCCACTGAGCTATATCCCTAACCTTTCCCTTAACCTTTTTATTTTTAATTTTAAGACAGGATCTCACTAAGTTGCCCAGGTGGGGCTTCAAACTTGCAATCTTGCTACCTCAAGTTTCCCAAAGTGGTGGCATTACATATATGCACTATTGCGCCTGCCTGAATCATTATTCTTTATTGCTGAATAATATACTGTTATAGGAATACACCACATTTTATTTACCCATTCATCATCTTGGGGTGTCTTTGCTTCTTAACTGTTACCAACAATGTTGCTGTGAACATTCACCTTAATTTAGATTTCTGGCATTATCTCAGAAGAAAATTACCCATTGTATGTTTTTGTGCTGAAAGCAATAATTTAAGTGTGTATACTTTAAAATCTGCCATAATTTTTAAAAATTCTGTTTTGGCACTTCATTTTTAAAAATATAGTTAGAGTCTCAGAAAAATCAGAGTGACTGCTTTGCACTTTATCACTGAAAGGCTCTGTAACTGTTTCATCAAAACAAGTCCATTTTATCCGATTAAGCAACAAACCACTCAAAGTCAGAAAAACTGTCTCATACTTCCTGGTATATTCATGATAACTACTAGTGCCTATTCTTGGTACATGTACAGTGGCAATCTAGATGAAGAAATGACGAGGCAGGGTGGAGGAATCAAGCAATAGCTAGTTGAAGGTTGTGGGAGGGAGGAAGGAAATTCTAACTTAATTTTTTTTTTTTTTTTGAGACAGAGGCTCACTATGTAGCCCAGGTGGACCTTGAACTTGTGGCAATGCTCTGACTCAGCCTCCGGAGTACTGGGATTACAGGTGTGCACCACATGCCCAGCCTCACAATTTACTCAATATGTGATTATCCCTTGATCTGGTCTGTTCACATGGTTCATTAAGGAATGCTAATTCAGATAAAATGTATAGTCTGGGGATATTGTTCAGTGGCACAGTGCTTGCCTGGCAAGTGTGAGGTCTTGAGTTTGATTCCCAGTACCTCCCCATCCAGATAGAAACTATATAAACGAAGAGAAACATGAATCTTGGTTGAAAAATGGACTATTTATCTAGATCTGAAGAAAAAGTCACCATTGTGTTTTTCTGATACGATGGGCCAAACTGAAGGTTCCTTTTATGGCCAGATAGGGGTCAGTCACTTGCCTCATCAACTAGTGGAGTTAATGAAGGCAGAAAAAAGGAACAGAATGAAGACGACCTAAGAGAATCAGCCACAAAGGACAGGTAAGTTCCTTTAGAAAGGATCCATGGAATTCGTGGAGTATTTTGTCATCATATCATTTTGTTAATATGAATAGATTAGCAAAAACATGAGATCAGGGAGAAGGGGTGCTAGCTTGTCTATTGTGAAAAAAGAAGTGAATCACTGGAAATAGGTGAGGGAAAAGGACTTCTCATGGATTCCTGCCATGCTCATTCTTCCCTCCAGCCCTTTCTCTTGTCCTTTTCATCACCTGGAAAGTCTTCCCCACTCCCCTCACCTATCCCAGGTCCAAGAAAAGTTCATCTCTGACTCCAGTGCCCTCCTCCCATGTACTTCCCTAGCACATCCATTGTGTGCCACACGATTCCCACTAGATTAAACATATTGTCTTGAAAGGTTCTTGTACATGTGTCTTATAAAGCCCCTTGTAAACTCCTCAACACAAGGGCCATTTCTTCTGCTGCTGTTATGTCTCCCACAGTGGCGATGGCCTAAGAGACCTTCTGTGTGGCCTTGCTGGCTGGTTGGTGAGAGAGTTCAGTTCAGCTCTCTTGCTCTTGCCAGCAATGAAAAGAGTGCACAATAACATCCTTTCACTATTAAATGGCAAATTCAAGGATAGAGGGACTGAGAAAGTACTTGGACAGAATTATTCATTGTTTTGAATGCCTCATGAGCTCCAGATCCCAGAATCCTCATGTTAGATGTGGAAATAGATGGAATGTGTAAAGTAATAAAAAAAAATGATCACACGAGTCCAGAAAAGGGAAGATTTTCTCTTATGCATAAATGGATATTGCCCAAAGTTGCCTCTCCACCACATTTCATAGCTGCTAGAAGTTCATAGTGGAAAATATTACTTTTTACATCTCAATAACAGTGCCATGAAAGGATGAAATTAGGGAGAAGAGAGCGGGAGAGGGGCCACACTGCCATTATTTTCACTGTTGAATGTTCCTATGCCTTTTAAGGGTATAAACAGCAATCAACACTTAGGAAAGAAAGCTGGATTCATACTATTCTGAATTCTGGATCTCTCCTTTTCTATGATTATATTTTGAGTATCATGTGCTCTTACAGAGTTCCATCTTATGAGTTTCCAGCTGTTCCACAATGCTTAAATCTTTTAAGCATTAAACATACCGAAGCTCATGAGAATTGTTTGTTATTAAGCCTTGAGCAACTGCAGTTATTTCCTGAGAATTTAAGTGTGTTCACACCCACCCATTCAATATGAAGGGGAAATTATTGTGTTGGCTTGTTTTTGTTGTTGTTGTTTTGTTTTGTAATAATCTTGTGACATGACCACCACATTGCCTAACAATACATGTGACATGCCTTCCACATTGCCTCGTAGACTACACTTGAAGAACTTCCTCTAGAATAAGACTAGACACGCAGATATTTTTTTAAAAGTGAGAGACTAGGCTTGCAGATTTTTTTTTTAAAGTCACCTGAGCTGGTTCTCTATGAGATAAATGGGATTCTAGTTTCAGTTCCTGAGGACAATTTGTATAGCTTTGTAAATGATGTTGAGTCTTTCAGTATTTCTACTTCTACTCTAATACACTTGGAGATCTGACCCATATTTAATGTATGATTTTTCAGGGGTACGGAAAAATGTCCTTTGTCACCAAATGTGATGTCAGTCTTCTTTAACTCTCTGTGTAATTACTACACATTAAGAAATCAAGTCCACAGTTAAATAATTTTTCTTTATAAACAGTGACAAGATTGTACAGAATCAATGAAGAGACAGAACAGACTTGGTCCACTGTGCCTGTACCTTGGAGCGAGAGCAGCATTCAGCCTAGAGATGAGTACCTTTCCTTTCAGAGAGAGAAGCCTTGATGTTGGAAAAAATCTTCTGCATATTTACTCAGCTAAAGACCTGAGGTGTGCGATTCAAATGGCCCCATAGCAATCCTTTTTTCCCGGGCAGTGCGTAGATCTTTGACAAGAGACAAGTGATGTCTGCTTTGTGTGTTTAGATCTAGGACTGGACTTTGTAACCAGGGATTCGGTGTGCATGGCTTCACAGGCTGCAAAGAAAGATTAACATATGAGTGTATATGTCACACATGTGCTCTGTGTGACAGGTTGGCTCAAGGTGATAGTCTCTTTAGTGACAGTTTGTCAGGATGGCTCTCTGAATTACTGAACTGAGTAAGAAGATAGAATCTATGAGCAGAAGATCTGCCTCCCAACACTCTAGTCAAGCCATCTGAATGTACAATGGAAGACAATTTACTATACATCTAAATACTTAATTTTTATATATCAAGCTAACAGACTGTTGAGCAAAACAATTCTGTACCCTATCTTGACAAGGAGACCAGGTCTGAATTTGGAGCTGTCAGATTCTTTGGATTATGGGCAGTATAGAAAAGCTGGCATGCAGCCCACCCATCTCTCTCTCCATTTCCAGGTCCATCCTGCACTCAGGACCTCACAGTTACGGTGGACTCTCTAGTCCACATGTCCAAGTTATATTCACAAAACTTGCAAACCACCTATTGGCCACTTCTTTAGTACAAGGTAGCTCACTGGTGGGAAGACAGCCCAGCCCACTAAAGCCCAAAAATAGGCGAGAAATTCCAGAGTTTCAGGTACCCAGGATATATTGTGAATAAGGTCAGTGGGGTCTCTAGTAGATAGCAAATTTCTTACCCTTTGATAAGTGTTGTGGTCAGACGTTAGGGTGAAGTCCTCCAAAAGTGAGGCCCCAGGGCAGAGGCCTCACTGATTCAGGGTTGTATTGGTTAGGTTACTACTGGGTCATCCTAACATGAGGCTGACTCAAGTGCTCTACTGCCTGCCATGCTTACTAAAGCGCTGATGTGCCACGAAAGTGCAGAACCACAGGTTAATAAGAACATGTCCTATGGTGCCCAATACTGACACAGGTTAGAATGGGAGACAAAACCAGGCTACTTTTAAAATATACAGGGCCAGAAGCTAGTTTATGGACAATTCTTTTTAGTTATCAAGTGTGTAAAATTATAAAAGAAACATTTAGTTCTTACTGATATCTAGTAAAAAAAACCAATATTCCCTGCTGATAATGCAACATGGTAAATGTATCCTTCATTTTTCTTGTTTGACAGGAACCAAACACAATGAAATTTACCAGAACATATGTGTTTATAGAGAACAGGCTTATCTGTCATTGTATATATTTATCTTCCTCTTCATTAAATAGATAGAACTTTTTTCTTTTTGAGGTATTGGACCTTGAATGCAGACTTTCACACTGAGCTATGTTCCCCAGTTCTTTAAAAAAAAATTTTTTTTTGAGACAGGGTCTTGCTAAGTAGTGAGACTTGAACTTGCAATCCTTTTGCCTCAGTCTTCCAGAGTACTGGGATTGCAAGTGTGCATTACCACACCTGGCTGGAATATTTTTATTATGTCTTACTAATTTGATGGAATTATTTCTGATTTTTTTTCAATTTTTTTTTTTTTGTTTTTTGGACCAGAGATTGAATCTAGATTGCTTACCTCAGGGAAGCTAAGTAACACTGTAACTTGAGCTACATCCTGTCTATTTATTTTTATTTTTGAAATGAGGTTATGTAAACTGCCCAGGGTAACCTCAAATTTGTGATCCTCCTGCCTCAGCTCACTGAGTGGGTGGGATTACAGAGGCACACCATGGTGTCTGCCTATTTCTAATTTTTATGCATGACTATTCTTTAATTAATCTCAAAAGCCTACCCAGATTTTAATATATGCCCATTCACACACTTGTAGAATACCCTATCTTTTATAATATTACTTGTTTTACTAATAAAAATTTCAATGATATGTTTACTGTACTGTTACCAGTTAAGTAATAAGAACCAACATATTTATTCTCTTTTTGTTACTTAATAAATGGATAAATCTATTATAATGAACCATTTCTGTTTTTCTTTTTAGGTTCTGGGGATTGAATCCAGGGCTTCATGTATGCTACATGAATGCT
The DNA here is from genome assembly GCA_004363535.1 of Dasyprocta punctata. Lineage (NCBI taxonomy): Eukaryota > Metazoa > Chordata > Mammalia > Rodentia > Dasyproctidae > Dasyprocta > Dasyprocta punctata. Next base: position 29,759 of record RJWM01019503.1, on the reverse strand, counting down.
TCACACTGAGCCACACCCCAACCCCAAGAACCACATGTAAAATTATTATTAAAATATTAATTAAAACCGGGCATTGTGGCGCACTCCTGTAATCCCAGCACTTGGGAGGCTGAGGCAGGAAGATCGTTGCAAATTTGAGACTAGCCTGGGCTACAAAGTGAGCCCAATGCCAGGCTAAACTACGTAGTGAGACCCTGTCTCAAAAAGACAAAAAAAAAAAATTAATTAAACTGTTTTAACTTTCAAGGTGTATTGCTCTACTATAGTTTTATTATATTTTTGACTATTATGTTTGAAATGAAAACTGAAGTCATGATAAAAAGTATGTCTGATCTATACTTGAAAAATTGTAGAAGCTTTATTCATAAGCCAAAATTAAGAATCATCTAGCACGTCCATCAACAAGTAAATGAACAAATTGATACATCCATACAATGAAATATTATTCAGAGAAGAAAGAAAATGAGCTACCAAAATACAAAAAGACATTCATGGACCTCCTTTAGTGAACTGCTAATTCAAAGAAGCTAGGCTGAAAATTCTACATCAATATGATCACAATTATGTGACATTCTGGAAAGGGCAAAATTACAAAGACAGTGAAAACATCGGTGTTTGTCAAGTGTTTGAGAGGAGGAGAAAAAAGATTAAATGGGAGATTTTTAGGGTGGTAAAGCTATTCTAGATGGTAGTGAGGTGCCATGGATACACGAGATTATCATTTATTAAGACCCACTGAAATTGACAGCACAAAGAGTAAACCTTAATGTATGAAAATTTTAAAAATTTATTTGAGAAGAAAGGTTATCCCAGGAAGGAATTTAGACTAGGGCAAGAAAATCCAACTGTGCTGCAAGTGTACGAAAATAATTTCAGTGAAGGTGGTGGGTAAAACTTTGCAAATAAGTGGCATCTGTAAGACTAAAGGCAAAAAGAATTGCACATAGCAATATTAACTCTAGTTAATAAAATTCTTTTCCAAGAGAGTTTGGGTTACCAAGTCTGACATATGTATACTGAAATTAAACCATAATGTAAAGGAATGGAAGATGGTAGGAGCTAGATTTTTCATTGGCTTTGCTGATCAGGTCATATGTCAAGTATTTTCTACAATCAGTTAAATCTGTGGCTTCAAGATTTTGACATAAATATTTAGAAAGTACACTGTAAACTGAGAGTGGTGGAACACATCTGTAATCTCAGCTACTTGGGAGGCTGAGACAGGAGGATTTCAAGGTCAAGGCCAACTTGGGAAGTTTGGTGAGAGCCTGCCTCAAAAGCAAAACAAAACAACAAAGAAACCTGTCATCCCAGCCATTCAGGAGGTGGTGACAGGAGGTTTGCTGAGTGTTCAAGGCTATCCAGGACTACAGAGTGAGTTCAAAGCCAGCCTGGACTATATAATGAGGTCCTGTCTATAAATAAATAAATAAATAAATAGGACTGGGATGTAGGTCAGTGGTACAGTGCTTGCCTAGCACACATTAGACCCTGGGTTTAATCCCTAGTAACATAAGAAAAATAAAATAAATAAATAAATGCATGCCAACGTGGAACACACCTGTAATCCCAGCACTTGGGAGGCTGAGGCAGGAGGATTGCCATGAGTTCAAGGCCAGCATGGGCTACATAGTGATTTTAAATCCAGCATAAACTACATAGTGAGACCCTGTCTCAAAAACAAAGACATAAATAAAGTAAAAGTAAAGTGCATGAAAACCATTTTATTAGATGATACTGTATTGGTAAAGATGTGAGGAAGTGATTAAAATTATAATTTTCCTTAAGCTTTTCCCCAGTGGTGCTGGGAATTGAACCCAGGGCCTCACATACACTAGGCAAATGTTACCACTAAACTACATCCCCAGGTTCCCAATGTTATGTTGTTTAATACATAGAGCTAAACAAGATACAATTAAATAAAATATGAACATATATCACTGAAAGTTGTTATACAAATCTTGGTAAAGTGTTTTGGATTAATTCCCAGAAACTAAAAAAGTAAATAACTTTACTATTGGTCAGATTTCTTTTTTCCTCTGTATTGGGGATTGAACCCATAGCCTTTGCACTGAACTGCATTCCCAGCCATTTTTAGTTTTTATTTTGAGACAGAGTCTCACTAAGTTGCCCAGGCTGTCCTGAAACTTTTGATCTTCCCTGCTTCAGCCTCCAAAATAGTTAAGAGTACAGGGATACATCATTATTCCCAAATGAATCAGACAGTTTTAATTTTTACCTGCTAACAAAATGGAAGAAAACCCAAACTGAGTGGTCAGCAATAATTTCTGATGACAGATCACTATATTGGGTATAACATTAAAATTTTGATGATGAATTGTCACTTGTTGTAGTCAGGGTTTACAAGGAAAACAATTTAATACAGGACACATAATTTATAGAATTATTTATAATAGTCATCCAAACAGTCAAACAGAAAAAGTGCAGGGAATCTGTCCACACAGTAAAGACCCCAAAGAATCCATCTGAGGGCCTGGATCCCATGGCAATGTCCTGCATGAGTCCATCTGAAGATCTACAGCCCATGGCAATGCCTCATGCAAGTCTATTTCACTGGTCTGCATTGGGAAGGTTCAAAGGTCAGCAGTGGAAACCAGAAACCCCATGCCAGCAGCGTGAAGGATCTATGTCAGTACGCTGAGGGATCTGCACTGGAGCCAGGAAGCGACAGTCAAGGAGCAGAGCTCCCTTGAAAGGTACCACAGCCATCCTCAGTGACAGCAAGGTCCAGAGCTCCTCCATTGATGAGAACAGACAAGTTCATATCAGGAAACCAACGTGACAAACTTCTCCAGGAAATTGAACAACACACCATCTTCCCCCTCTGGAGCCAGGAAGCGATGCTCAAAATAAGGACCAGAGCTCCTTCAAAGTAAGCTGTAGCCATTCTTAGCGGCAACAAGCTCCCGATCTCCTCTGATTATAACAGCCAAGTTCATGTCAGGAAAGAAGCTTGATAAGCTCCTCCAGGAGAACTAATGGCAACAGGAGAACCAACACCACCACTTCTTCTTTTCCTTCTTATGTTGTTTGCAACAGTCCTCAGGTGGGCCACCCACACCCAGCACCACTCTGATTCAGTTCAGCTGGGTGTTACAAGTTGACCACCAGTTGTCAATTTACCGTATTACCCAAAGATTATATAAAGGTTTCTGACTATCTCAATAATAATAATGTTAAATATTGTAGTATAAAGGTTCTTAAACTTTATTCAGTAGTTCATATGGATTTAGGGATCAATAGATACACACATATACACACTGTAACTCTGGAATTCTTGTTTGTTTGATTGTTTTGAGACAGGGTCTTATTATGTAGCCCAAACTGGCCTTGAACTTGTGAACCTGCTGCTTCAGTCTCTTCAGTACTGGGATCACAGACCTGTAATTCTTATTTTGCGTACTTTGTCTCCTAGTCAACAGTATAGTAGAACATTATTCCAGGTCATTAAATTATAAATATATGAAAATGGTTATTAATAGCTCCTTTCGTAGTGACAAGTAGAATTACAGGAAAGTGATGAAGTTACAGATAAGGAAGATTCCAAAAGGCAGCTCTCAGTCACAGGGGAAACTAAAGGACAGAGATATCAGCTACATTTTTTCTCTGAGGAAATGACGAGATGTTGGAAAAAGAAAAGGATGAGGTCACAGGAAAGCCTGGGAGGAGAAGATATGAGGACACAGTCTCCCCGTCTTACAGGCAGAGAAACAGAGTATGCTCCTTAGATCCTGGCAGGAAGCATCCTTTGCCAAATGAAAATCACTCTTTTGAAAAGACAATTCAATTTCCCAGTGACCAATGAGACCTGCCCTCATCTACATCTCCCCCAAGGGATTCAGTATCAGGGTTCTGCCATCACACACAGGCTTTATGTCAATTAGGAAGAGAGCTCCCCCACTTGCTGTCCCTTCTTGCAGACCTTGCAGCCCTATACTAGGGCATAGGACATGGGGTAACAGTGGTTGGTGTGCTAGCTTTCTGTTGCTATAACAAAATACCTGATGAAAACAACCTACAAGGAGAAGAGATTTATTTGGCCTATGCTTTTAGTCCATGGTCACATGGCCTCATTGCTTTGGGCCTCTGAGGGCAGAATATCACAGTGAGGAGTGCATGGAGGGGTAGAGCTACTCACCCCATGACAGGTGGAAAGGAGAGGAGAAGGGGAAGAAGAGAGGGAGGGAAAGAGACAGGAAGGGGCTGAGGACATGCTATACCTTTCAAAGACACTCCAGTGACTTAATTCCTCCTAAAGTTCCCATCATCTCTCAATAGCCTATTAAATTATGAACCCATCAATGCATTAGTCCATTGATGAGCTTAAAGGCTGAATCACCCCCACAAGCCTCCACCTCTGAACACTGCTGCAATGGGAAACAAATCTTCAACACATGAGTTTTGGGGGGGACATCCTTGGTTCAAATCATAACAGTTGGCTTAAACCACTACTCTGTCTCTGGCTAGGAAACTTTGAGCAGAACTATGTAGGCACAACCTTGCAAAATGGCCTTGTCAGATATGATTAGTGACATCACTAAGAGGGAGCAGCATAAGAGAATGTATGCAGGACAATAATGGAAAAGAATAGAAAGTAGTCCAGCTTGTAGCAGTAGAGTTTAGGTTGATAAGGAGAATATAACATTATGTGACTTTGGTATCAAGTAGAGGAGCCTGGAGTACTCAATGGCACATGGATTTCAACTAGAAAATAGTGACAAGTTTAGAGACATAATTTGAGAAAATTATCCTGGTCATTTTATATAGTATAAATCAGCATAGGATAGAGACATAGGATAGAAAGCATAGGATAGAGACACTATTTGGGAGGCTAATAAGGTTTCTTAGCCCAAGTACTATCATTGACCTTTTGAGTCATGTAACTGTTAGCCATAGCGAGTTTTCCTTTGCATTGTGGGATATTTAGCAGCAGCTCTAGTCTCTTCCCACCAGATGTTCAAAACTCTCTTCTCCCCCATGACATTGACAATTGTCCCTAGGGAGGCACAATTGCTCCAATTGAGAATCACGTGATAGATGGGACATAAAGATGAAAGAGTGAATGTTAGGCAAGGTTAGCAGTAAAATCCAAAAGTTTTGCCAAGTGCTAGGTAGGAGTGTGACTGAGAAAGGGAGCAATATAAGCTCAAACAGAACCACAGAAAAGCCATTAGAGGCCATGTAGTCTAATATGCTTATTATAATTAGCTGAGAGTGGCTGCACACACCCCCATATTCATAGCACTCAGGAGGCTGAGGCAAAAGGATCATTACTTTGAGGCCAGCCTGAGCTACATACTAAGACTCCATCTCAAAAAACAAACCAAGAGCCGGGTGTGGTGGCACACGCCTTTAATCCCAGCACTCGGGAGGCTGAGGTAGGAGGAGCGTTGTGAGTTCGAGGCTGTCCTGGGCTACAACGCGAGCACAAGGCCGGCCTGAGCTACACAGTGCGACCCTGCCTCAAAAAACCAGGGCCAGGAGTTTGGCTCAGTGGCTCAAGCGCCAGTCTGGCAGGTGCGAGGTTGTGAGTTCAATCCCCGGTGCCGCAAAAAAAAAAAAAAAAAAAAAAAAAAAAAAAAAAAAAAAAAAAAAAAAAAAAAAAAAAAAAAAAAAAAAAAAAAAAAAAGCCCCCCCAAAATACAAAAACGAAACAAAACAAAAAGAAAAGAAGGAAGTATATGCTTAAAATTCTTTGCAGTAGCAATAATCAGGCCATGGATAAACCTCATTGGCTACGATACTGCCACTGCGCGAAGCTAATTGCTCACAATATAGTCAACTCTTGAAGATCAATTTGGTAAACCCATTCAAAGGGCAGTTGATATTAATCATCACAAGAATTATCTTATCCTTTCACTCAGCAATGCTATTTCTGGGAATTTATCTTAAATGATTTAAATAGAGATAAGCAATGCTTATGTATAAAGCAATAGGTGCATGAAAAGAAGTGACTTTGTTCTCAACAATTATACCCTTATGTCTATTATATTGTCTGTTAAATGAAAGGCCCAGATTTTAGAAGTCTATTCCCAAGAGAAGTTGTAGCTAATGAAACAAAAACTCAGATGAGAGGGAAGGGAAGTTATCAAAATACACTCAGAAAAAGCATCAAGATACATTTGTACAGGTAGCCAGGTGTAGTGGCACATGCCTGTAATCCCAGCACTCAGGGAGCTGAAGCAGGGAGGATCTCGGTGAGTTTGAGGCCAGTCTGTACTACATAGTGAGTACAGTCTCAAAACAAACAAACAAACAAACAAACACAAAAAAAGATAAGTACAGGTACAAATTCCCAATGATGAATGTGATCATTATGTACACCTAAAGTGTACCAATAAACTTAACTAATTAAAAAGAAAGAATGCGTGCAGAGCCAGGTGGTGGTGCATATTGGTAGTCCAACTACTGGGTGCAGGAAGTTAGCAAATCTGAGGCCAATTTGGGGAATTCAGTGAGACTCTCTCAAAACAATAAACAAGGCTGGGCATGTAGTTCAGCCCTTCCTAGGTTCAATTCCTGGTATGGGCTGAGGGGGAGAACGCAGAAAAGAGAGATTGACTACAAGGATTTGAAAGGAAAGGAAGTTAGAAGGAGGATTAGAAAGGAATGCTTGTTAGGGATTTATTTGAAGTTAGTTTCAGCAGAGTAAAAAGGAGTGGTTGACATGCTTGAAGTACACAGACATGAAGGTCATACCAGTGATTTTCCCTGTGTCTGAACTGAAAGCCTTTGTGATTTAGTGGCTTCAACCCTGGTTCCCTTTTTTCGTCACAGTTAGTGAGTGCCTTGTCTTGGGTACCCTTTGCTGCACTGTTAAGCAGAGGACCTTGCGGTTTAGCAGTGACAGACTGAGGACTCGTGTCACACACATCCACTGAGGCTGTGACAGGGGAGATGGAATTGTAGTGTGAAAAAGACGGGGTCCAATGATTTCCCTGTCAAGTTTTTTTGAGGAAACATATTGTGTAGTTCTTCCACTTCTTTCTCAGTATTTCATATTTCATAATGGAAATGTGTGGAGATGTGCTGAGGATCTACTTCAGTTTCTGCCTTTTGTCTTGTGTTTTCCAAACAGGTTCAGTTTTATGATTCTTGGTTTTCAAAAAGCCTTGGTGAATATTTTTGTCTTTTTCTCTTGGCAAGGAGAACCTTCTTGATGTGAGCTCCTCATATTTCCAGCATTCTGTCTACTTCATCCAATATCATTTAGACTTCCGGAGGAGGGTTTTGTGTGGCATGGTCTCATGTATTTCCTTCTGAAATAGGTTCCTGCAAACCACTTGGCTCTTGGTCTTGTTTCTCAGCCTCTGAGACTCTTGTAAGCTAGTTCTCTGTGGGTGGTTTCCCTGATGTCCTAGCATGGTGTATTCCCGAATGCATCCTACTTAGATGTGTTGTTATTAAGGTGTTTAGTTTGCTTCTGCTGCCATACTTCTGCTTTGTTAATTTTTACCCTATCTGCCTTAGATTTTCAGAAGGAGTGTGGTAATTGCACACACAGTCATGTCAAATGCCTCTGTACTACATTTGTTTCCTGTGGGTGGAAAGCAGCATCCTTAGGATAATGCGAGTCATCTGCAGGCTCTTCTTCACCCAGAACTTTCTGGGTCTTCCTGTGAGGTCTCCAACCCAGTCCACTGGCCACATGTCCCTGTTTCATTCATTCACAACCTTCCTGTTCCACCAGTTATTATTCTACTGTATTTTTTCTGTGTGAGTACATTTTAAATTTAAAAAGAAATAGCATGTTTGAACATCTAGTTGTGTGTAACATCCTGGGTTTTGTGTTTTATATTCCTTTTTGTTTTACACTGATTGTGTTTAGCTAACCAAGTTTTGGCTTATCTTGAACAAATGTCATTTCATTGCCCAATAAATATATGTGGATTTCATTTAAAAAAAAAAAAAAAGGAGTGGTTGGACCTGGGATTGTCTGAGAGCATTTCTTGAAAGAAACTGTGCCTTGTTTGGGGAAAACTGCTGGAGAACATCCTGTTCACAGAAAAAAGAATGTCGGGAAGAACACAATAGTCAGAATAGAAGGGGAAAAAAAGTAAGTGTCCGATAGTCCTCCTCCTGGAATGCGCAGAAACTTGACTTTTAAGTTGCTCTCTGAATATAGAATCTTTGCTACCTTGTTTAACAGGGAGCCTTCTCAAGGGTGAACGCACGAATTTAACCTACACTACCTGAGCCGCGAGGAGTCAGCTTGAGGGCGGCGGGCGTGGCCAACCCTAAACCGGCTGGAAGCCACGCCTCCTTCCCAGAGTGCACCGCGGCCGTCGCCAGCTTGAGCTCCTTTCTACCACCAACGCTGCGGGGCCGTTTGGCCGAGCAGGACCTTCTTGCCATGGAGGCGCTCCAGTCTAGTGCCGGGCGGTTGAGGCGCGGGCGGCTGAGGCGCCGGCGCCCGCCCCAGCCACACAGCGGGTCAGTCTTGGTCCTGCCCTTGAGGCCCAGGAAGATCCGAAGGCAGCTGAGGAGAAGTGTTGCGTCCCGCATGGCCGCACTCAGGTCTCAGGCGCTGCCGAGCGAGGACTCGGAGGACTCAAGGGTGCAGGCGACGGACGACAACCTGGGGGACGCGCTGCCTTGTGACGCGGTGGCCATTCCGGAGCTGCTGGAGGCCTCGCCCGCCGCGCGTTCCCTGCAGACCCCGCCAGCGCGCGCGGTGGAGGTGCAGGCTGCGCCCACCCGTGCGCTGAACGGCACGACCCTGCTGTGCACCCCTCAGCACGTGGCGAGCCCCACTCCGCAGGTGGATAACGCAGGTCGGGAGCTGCCCTGGGGCTCCCCGTTGCAGCGCGTCTTGGCTGAGCTGAACCGCATCCCCAGCAGCCGGCGCCGAGCGGCGCGCCTCTTTGAGTGGCTCATCGCGCCCATGCCGCCGGACCATTTCTACCGGCGCCTTTGGGAGCGGGAAGCGGTGCTGGTACGGCGGCAGGACCACGCCTACTACCAGGGCCTTTTCTCTACTGCTGACCTGGACTCGATCCTGCACAACGAGGAGGTGCAGTTTGGACAGCACCTGGACGCTGCGCGTTACATCAACGGGAGGCGCGAGACCCTGAACCCGGCGGGCCGGGCGCTGCCCGCCGCTGCGTGGTCGCTGTACCAGGCCGGCTGCTCTCTGCGCCTCCTCTGTCCGCAGGCTTTCTCGACCACCGTGTGGCAGGTTTTGGCTGTGCTCCAGGAGCAGTTTGGAAGCATGGCAGGCTCCAACGTCTATCTCACGCCCCCCAACTCCCAGGGCTTTGCGCCCCACTACGACGACATTGAGGCTTTCGTGCTGCAGCTGGAAGGCAGGAAATTCTGGCGTGTCTACCGTCCCCGGGTCCCAGATGAAGAATTGGCTCTGACATCTAGCCCCAACTTCAGCCAGGAGGACCTTGGTGAGCCGGTGCTGCAGACTGTTCTGGAACCTGGTGATTTACTCTATTTCCCTCGGGGCTTCATTCACCAAGCTGAATGCCAGGATGGGGTGCACTCTCTGCACCTTACATTGTCCACGTACCAGCGCAATACCTGGGGCGATTTCCTGGAGGCCATTCTGCCCCTGGCTGTGCAGGCTGCAATGGAAGAAAATGTGGAGTTTCGGAGGGGTCTGCCCCGAGATTTCATGGATTACATGGGGGCTCAACATTCAGATTCTAAGGATCCGAGAAGAACCGCCTTCATGGAGAAGGTACGGGTCTTGGTTGCCCGCCTTGGACACTTTGCACCTGTTGATGCTGTGGCTGACCAGCGAGCCAAAGACTTCATTCACGATTCTCTGCCGCCTGTGTTGACTGATAGGGAGAGGGCACTAAGTGTTTACGGGCTTCCAATTCGCTGGGAGGCTGGAGAGCCAGTAAACGTGGGTGCCCAGTTGACAACAGAAACGGAAGTCCATATGTTGCAGGATGGGATAGCTCGTCTGGTGGGTGAGGGGGGCCAGTTGTTTCTCTATTACACGGTGGAAAACTCTCGTGTTTATCATCTGGAGGAACCCAAGTGCTTGGAAATATACCCCCAGCAAGCTGACGCCATGGAATTTTTGCTTCGCTCCTACCCAGAGTTTGTGAGAATAGGGGACCTACCCTGTGACAGTGTGGAGGACCAGCTGTCTTTGGCAACCATGCTGTATGATAAGGGGCTGCTACTCACCAAGGTGCCTCTAGCTCCAAACTAGTTCCTTGTTGATTGCTGGAAACAAGACAGTAGTAATTTACACTATCTTCATCTCCATTTTGGTTTTGTTTCTAATTCATGTTCTTATCTTGATAACCATCAGTATAGTCACATTTACCTTTATGACTTCTTCAGTGTCACAAATCTCAGACGGTCTTCTGGGAAGAACCACCTCATCTAGGTACAAAAGTAAAAGCAGAAGTTGGAGGAGGAATACAAAAGAGCTATTTCTGCAGAAGTGACCTTTATCATTTCAGAGCACCAGCTTCATTCCTCTTAGGCTTCTGTGTACTGTGAGCACTGGTTTTGTCACTCTGCTTAAGACTTTAGAATTTTTTATTTGGAAGTTATATCTTTCATTTAAGTTCTCTTTCATCGGTTTGGGGGGAGCATTGGGATATTATGTTTGTTAATAAGTTTATATGAGTTATTAAAGTGCCAAAGAATGTTTCTCTTTTCTAAGGTAGATTATTATGTGGATCGTTTTGAAGAAATGTGAGAGAAGTGAAAAGCAACTTGAAGTGGTTGCAGGATGTAAAAGGAGCGTGTTAATCAACTTGAGAGGGCTGGGGGTATAGCTTAGTGGTAGAGTATATAGTTAGCACACGTAGCCCTGGGTTCAGTCCCTAGATTCCTGGCACCAACATGCTAAAGTTAGAGAAGAGAAACTCATCTGATTGGGGTAGTTTCTTTAGGGTGTAATGTACTTATTTTAATTGTTCTATTTAAACCCCAAAGCAGAGTCAGCTTTAACAGTACGTATTATGCTTTTGTTCAGTGCTTGCTTACATCATTGCCTGATACTGTTCCCAAAGGGCAACCTGTCACCTAGTTGTGTTGTCATAGTTCTTAGCCAACTTTTAGTAAGCTGCCCATGAGGGAAGGCTGCTGTTCAAGTTACTCTCCACTCTCATTTTTTTCCTGGCAGTTGGAAGAAACTTCCCCAAATCTGGCAAGTGAATATTCTCATGGTTGGTGGAAAAGAGCCTGTTGTACCAGAAAGAGCACTTGGAGTTGGAACCAGAAGACCTGGGTTTGGGGTGGTGGCTGGTAGGCAGCTGGCTGAGTGACCCGAGGCTGCTACTACACTTGGGCACACAGATTTTGTAAGTATTATTTTGGTACAGCTTGATTTCTACACCCTTTTTATTTAGGTTGTATCTAGGACTCTTAAGAACCTATCACCATAACTGATAGGGCCAGTTTTTTAAGGGTGAGAACTTTATTACAAACTCTTTTTTTAAAAAATTACAAGGTAGGCATGGTGGTGCACACCTGTAATCCTGGTACTGTGGAGGCTGAGGCAGGAGGATCACAGTTCAAGGCCAGTCTGAACTACATAGCAAGACGTTGACTCAGAATATTTACAAAAGCAGCTGGAGGTGTGGCTTAAAGAGTGCTTGTCTGGCCTGTGCAAAACCCCAGGTTCAATCCCCAGCACAGCACACACACACAAAATTTACAAAAGCATAGATACATATAAATCAAACAATAGCTCTCCCTCGAATCCCTCTTCTAAGGCCTTTTCTGGTGCTGAATCAAGCCACAGTTTTTTGTTTTACTTTATAAAGAGATGTGTTTTTTCTAAGTTGTCCTTTTTTGACCTAACTTTTCAATCTGTTTGAGTAGAGCTACCTTTTCTTAAGGAGGCAAAAACAGCAAATAGTAAACCTGGTAGAAAGGGGGAAAAAATAACAGACCAAGCAGATTGTGACAGAAAAAAAGGAAGTAGCCTTTCCTAACTCTCATTCTATGAGACTGTTCACTAAGTCTCAAATCTGTATCCCAGAATAGGTTTATTGTTTTTTTTGTTTTTTGAGACAGGGTCTTGCTATGTAGTCTAGGCTGGTCTTGAACTCACTGTGTATTCCAGGCTGGCCTTGAACTCACAGTGATCCTCCCCGCTCAGCCTCCCAAGTGCTGGGATTACAGGCGTGTACCTGGAATAGGTTTATTATAAAGAATTAAGGCAGCTGGGTGTAGCACTGGGAGGGTGAGACCAGAGAGTCGCCAGAGTCTGAGGCCAGCCTGGACTACATAGTAGAACCCCATCTCAAAAAAATAATTTTTTAAAAAAAGAATTAAGGCATAGGATTCACCCTTAGGAAACCTACCCTGAAAAGTTTCTTGGAGAAAAGTATGGAGATTGAATGGTTTTTGCGTCTCTTTGGGTTGTGAGTAAACACGTTTTGCTTCTTCTTTCACTTTTCTTATGACTCTCTCCATCTTGAATATTTTCTGTGTCAGCAAGTCCTTTTGGTTTAGTGTTTCAATCTAGATTGAAACAAATGTTAGAAAATTTGTAGACAACAAATGATCAAAAAACATCAACAAAGCAACATTATTATGCTTATCAGTGTTAAGTGGTATATAGAAACCTAAAATTCTGGCTGGAGTATTTTTATACCTGCTAATGAAAATTTTACTTTACCTATTTGGTCATGATGAAAGGAATCTGCTAAGAAATACCTGCTTGGTGTGAAGTTGGTTTTGTGAATTACCATTTTTAAGTCCTTTTTCCTCTATCCCTTCATTTCATGTAACAGCTTTCAGCTAGAGAGTTCCTTTGGTGAAAGTTTCCACATTAGAAATTAAGGAAAATTGAGAAGGAAAAAGAAAATCTAAGAGGTTAGGTTTAATCTCTTATTCCTTCTTTATGCCCATATGCAAAAAAGAAGGAAAAACTTGGATTTAAGGAATGGCAGGGAGAAAACAAGAAGGGAAAGAGATGGTAAAAACAATGTAAGCCCTCATTTTGAGAGTTACTTGATAAGAGTACTAGATTTTTGTGTTTGTCTTCATACTAACAAGATTTTATAAGCCCAACCTGCACATATGTTTATGTCTTCAAACAATACAGTATCTGTGGTGTGAGAAGTATTTCTGTGATGGGGAAGGGCATACACGTGCTTAGGAGTAAAAAGGATCCCAGGAAGCCCTGGATTTTCTCTTGAAAACACTGCTTGTACTTATTTACTCTGTTCTTGACTTCCTGGACCATTTCTTGGTATTCTTCATTTCCTAAGTTAAGTATCTTCATTGCCTGGGAAATTTCCCTGAAAGAGAAGGATGGACTTCTTACATTGTTTTACCTTGTCCTTAAAAAAAGCACAGGGGTAGAAAATAAGCAAGAATCATAAGTTCCAGTTCTAACTCTAGTTTTGCTGAGGTTCCTAGGGATATATATATATATATATATATATATATATATATATTTTATTCTTTATTTTTTTGTTTTTATTTTAAAGAGAAAAAAGAACAGACAAATCAAGAAGCAAACAACTCAAAACAACAACAACAGAACAATAATAGTTATATAGGTTTTCAAAACAAGATGATAGAAATTTAACAATGGTTGTTATATTGCATATTATTATCTTCAGAATAGTTGCTCAGGTTACCAGATACGGAATAAAACAAAATAGTAAAATGGAATAAAACATTGGATTTCAAAAACAAGACAGAAGGAAATCTCCCACAGTTGGTACAATGCATATTGTCATCATCCAAATAGATGCTCAGAAATATCAGTTTTAGGCCTGCAAAGTCAATCAAACAATACAATCATTAAATTTTTTTTTTTTTAACTTCAGTTGCTATCATCTCAGCCTGACTTCCTCCAAATCAGCCCATTGCTCATGGGGGTGTAGGGTGGGGGTGCTCTTCATGTCTCCCAGCCTGAGCACCACCTGGCTCATGGGAAGGCATGATTTGGCTTCTTGATGCTCTTCCCATTCCCCATGGCGGCCGCCCCTAGCTCATGGGAAGGCACAGTTTGGCTTCTTGATTCTCTTCCTGTTCCCCATGGTGGCTGCACCTGCCTCATGGGAAGGTGTTGGTTCCTAGGGATATTGTACAATTTTTGAAATGATATATTTGAAGGTACTAATAGACATCATTTATTGAACTTCTTTATGGCAGATACCAAATGTCATTTTATTGTCACTGCAGCTGTGTTATGTAGTTGTCATTTAAAAAAAAAATGGGTACAGTAATTTTTTTTTTTTTTTTTTTTTGTGGCACCAGGGATCGAACTCACAGTCTCACGCCTGTCAGACAGGTGTTTAAGCCACTGACCCAAACTCCTGGCCCTAGTTTTTTGAGGCAGGGTCGCACTATGCAGCTCAGGTTGGCCTTGCGCTGGCTTTGTAGCCGAAGCCAGCGTCGAACTCACAACGCTCCACCTACCTCAGCCTCCCGAGTGCTGGGATTAAAGGCGTGCGCCACCATGCCCGGCTGGGTACAGTGATTTTTAAGTGCTTCTCCAGGCTCACATGGCTATTCTGTGACTGAGCCAGAAGTCAAACACCAGAGTTTTGGACTCTAAATCCTGTTGTCACAATTGGTACTTGATACATTTAGTGGAATGTATGAATACAGTACTCACAAACCAGCTGGGGGTGTGTGTGGTGGGAGGAGAGACCAGCACACAAACTATATGAGTTTGGCCATCTAATTTGGACTGGTTTTTCTGTCATCTATTTGGATGGGTAAGTGAATGGCACAGTGAGCCATTAACTGCTCCTGTGAGGAAGCCTGGAAAGGCAGGAATAGATTTAGTGAACAAGGACAGGAGTGTAGGCCATCCAGGAAGTTGTGGCAGGCACCAGAGTTGAGTGCTTACTTGAGAACAGCATCATGGTTCTCCAGAAGCAGCACATCTAGGAAGGTGTCTCTGACCCTGTCCCCTTGAAGTTTGAGGGCCAGGATGCTACGGCAAGCTTCCACTCGTACACCTGGTGATTCTTCATAGTGGACAGCCCAGAGCAGGAGATCAGCCACTTGGGGATTCACTTCCCCAATCTGTCCCAAAGCTGTGGAGATAAAGAGGGCAGCTTGTCCTACTGTTACTGAGGACTGAGTTGGCTCTATCTGAGCATCCACAAATAGATTATTGCAAGCCCTATTTTCCCTTTTGGATGGTAACAAGTCACCATTAAAATCTCAGGGATAAAAAAACATCAAAAACAACAACCAAAAAACTAGTGAGCTGGGAGGCTTGGCGAGAGCCCTCACCTAGCTATGTGGCAGCCCTGGGTTTGCTCTCCAGCATCACACAGACATATGCACAAGCTTCAGAGATAGGTTAGAGATACTACCTTCAAAGGATTAGTAGGAAGATGTTTGATTTCATCTTTGCCCACAAACTAATTTGCCTAATTATGGATGAGATATGGGACTGATACCGTAGAATAGTTGTTAGGGTTTGAATCTTAAATACCCGCCCCCAAAACAAACAAAAAACTCATAGCACTATTGGGAGGTTGTGGAAACTTTACAAGTAGGATCTGGTTAGAAGAAGTAGGCCACTGAGGAGTGCTTTAAATGCTGTATTGGACTCACGGCCCCTTCCTCTGTCTGCTCCCAGCTGCCATGAGATGAAGAGCTTTATTTTATCACATGCTGTCTGTCATGATAGTCTCTTTTATCATAGCCCCAAAGCAATGGAGCCAGCCAACCATGGTCTGAAACTGTGAGCCAAAATAAATCTTTCCTCCTTTTAAGTTTTTTTTTTTTTTTTTTTTTCAGGTTATTTGTTACAACAATGAGATGCTCACAAGCCATCAGTTTAGTCAAGGTGTGGCACCTAGAGACCTGCCAGTGACCATGTCAAAAAGAGCAACAAAGCCAAAGATACTAAAAAGAAATTAGGAAAACCAAAGGGCAGGGTTTAAGGGCTCTAGCAGTCTTGAATCAGATCTTTTTTTTTTTTTCCCCTGCGGCACTGGGGATTGAACTCACAACCTCTTGCCTGCCAGACAGGCGCTTAAGTCACTGAGTCAAACTCCTGGCCCTAGTTTTTTTGAGGCAGGGTTGAATTATGTAGCTCAGGTTGGCCTTGAACTCACAATGCTCCTGCCTCAGCCTCCCAAGTGCTGGGATTAAAGGCATGTGCCACCACGCCTGGCTGAATCAGGTCTTTTACAGTGCTACAGCTGAACCTTTAGGCAGTGTAAGATATATCCAACAATGGATACCTGCTTGAAATATTAATTCTGTTGTTAGGGGCTGACTTGTCCACCCTTTGCCTTAACAAATTTGAGAGACCTGAATTCATTCAAACCTAAAAATCTCCTTTCTCAGGCAAGGAACTTCCGAGAAACTAAGATCATCTTCCCCTACTTTCTCATTCCCTGACTAGAGAATTTCTGGGCATCATCAGTATTAGTACAGGAGAAGTTTTTTAAAGTTGAGTTGAAGCTAGATGAGGTAGCACTTGCCTGTAATCCCAGCACACAGGAGGCTGAGGCAGGAGGATTGCCATGAATTCAAGGCCAGCCTGGGCTATATAATAAGTTCAGGACCAGCCTAAATCTCATAGTTAGACACTGTCTTAAAAAAAAAAAAACAAAAAAAAAAACAAGAAGGCCACTACTATAATACCTCGAATGGCAAAAGCTTTGATTTTCCAAAAAGGATCTGTCTGCATCAGATTCAGGAGGCATTCAAGTACCTGGGGTAAATGGATAAAAGTCAGTGTCAAATGAAGAGAACCAGAACAAGAATGAATAGGAAATAAGGATACTACTTGTCTCTAAATGGTGCTAGAACTGAAAAGTGACCTGTTGACTCTAGCGACAAATGAGCTGAAGCCTGAACTACTAGCCTGTGTACAGCATGGTAGCAGAATTACCTGCTCTATTTCTCAGCCAACAGATCTGTGGCCATACAGACTTCTTTTTTTGTGTGTGTTTGGGGGCAGTGTGGATGGAGATCAAACTCAAGGCCTTCTGCCTGCTAAGGTGAGCTATACCCCCAGTCTCAGACTTCTTTTGAATACTTCAGTCACATTTTCTCTAATAACTACGTGTGAACCTCCACTCGCTGGAATTGATACTCAGTCCTGTCAGCACTCAAGTAAGGAAGCTAGCAGGTCAGAACAATATTCAGGTCTATGCTCTGTCTTGAATTCTGGGGACCTGGGAGCTAAATGGTTCTTACTGACTGATGTGGCCTGTTCTTGGTTGTGATCATTCTGTGTCGCCACAGAATAGTCAGTGTATTGTGCACAAAAGGGAAGGTAATCTCTTCAGGTCATTCAGGTAAGATGCGATCTTGTTTCTCTTGACTCACCATCTTGTTGCGAATCTGCAGGGCACCTGCTGCCAAACAGGCTGCCTGCCGAACTGCTACGAACTCGTCAGAGAAGCAGTGCAGGAAGCCCGGGAGAAGCTTGGCAGTCATGAGCTTGAGCCTACCTATCAGGGAGAGTGCTTTCACACGCTCCTGTGCATTTCCTTCAACCAGTTTAACCCTGTGAAGCAAAAATTGCTTTTAGTTTTTCTCCTTAAACTTTCACTGCATACCACCCACCCTCAGTGCCCTTACATGCATGATGCTCAATTGCCAGTTGACTCCCAGCCTAGAATGACTATGCTGTCTACCTGTCCTCCGTGAAACCTGGCCCTGCTTCTGCAGCCCACACTGAATGCTCCATTTTTTCTATAGCAGATATGACTTAGGCCATTTGTTTTTAATATGATTTGGTATTTTTATTTAGGCCTTGTGTATCTTTCTTGTGCTGCTCATCGTAACTATCCTGTTTTTCAAACTCCCTCAGATGCCCAAAGCATCACCTCATACATAAGTGAACTTAGTGAATGCTGCTTCCTCTAGCTCCACTGTTAGTTTCTATAGTAACTGAACTTTTTACAGTGGGACCTAATACAATACTGAGCATGCAGAGGAGCTCAACAAATGCTACCTGCCTTTATCCCAGGCCCATTAACTGCTTCTAAGAAGTTCCTCTCATGTTGACTAGGTCTTACCTAATTGCATCATGCACTTCTTTCCCAAGACTCATTTGCCCTAGTGCGCGGGCAGCTGCTTGCCTCACTTCCTTATTCCAGTCATTCCACATCAGCTGGATCAACTTGTGTTTCATATCCTGTAAATAGATATAATCATTGACTATCATTTATTGAATGTTAATTTTCTACTTGACATTATGCTAGGTGTTTTTACCTATTCTTTAGTCTCCCAAAACAGTGGGGCAAACATTATTACCAGTCATAGATAACACAATAGAGGCTCTGATCCACTTGCCCAGGGTTAATGTGGTGAGTGGCTAGAACCAGGACTCAAATCCAGCTATTTTTTAAGCTTATCTTTTAAACTATTGTATAGCATCAGGGCCAACACAGTCTATATAAGAGACTTAAAACTTGAAAGTGATACTTAATGGGGTGACCAGTTCATCCTCATTTTCCTGGGATATTCCTGATTTTAGTACTGAATGCTTTGGACCAGTGATGGCAAACCTTTTAGAGACAAGTGCCCAAACTGCAACCTAAAACCCACTTACTTATCGCAAGGTGCCAATATGACAAACCTGAATCCTGAAGTTTTAGGTTAGAAAAATCAACTCTTAACATCTTTTGTCTTAAAGCAAATAAAAAACATGCCACAGGTTGGCCACCACTGCTCTGGACAAACCAAGGCAGTTGGTCACCCTGTCCGTCTATTGCTTGTAGAGTGGAAGGGATAAATAGTACTACATTTGTAGCTGGTGATAATGTAAATCTAGCCAAGCTGTTCTCCCTGCCTGAAACATCTCTCCTCCACCCCTACCTGGTGCCCAGTGTTTTCCTACTCTAGGATTTAGCTCAAAATGCATGTCCTTAGTGAAGCCTCCTCTGCCCCACGAAACCATGGGAAATCCCCATATTTTATAACTGCTTCTGTTTAGGTTATGAATACCATTTATCAAAGGAAGATAATATCTTTTTACACCCAATGCTAGCATAATGCCTAGCAATGTAGGATAGGGTCAGAAACTACTTACTGAAAGAATGAAACAATTTATAGACACACAGTCTCCCTTAAATCCAGCAGCCTGCTCTAAAGCCCTCATCTTTACCTTGTTTACTGCTAGCTCTGCATGTCTGTTTACTTAGAATTAGTAATCCTGAGTGATAAGTGCAAAGGAGGTGAATGTGGGGTGATTCAGATGTTAAAGTTGTAAAAATACACATTCTGATTGGTTGGCCAAAGGTGAGATTTCACGTCTTTCACAGATGATGCCTGTGCTGATGCCCCAGGACTTGTCTTCCTGGCTGGAATTATGTTTTAGTTTTTGCTGTTGTTTGAGACAGGGTCTTGCTATATAGTTCAGGCTGGCCTTGAACTTACTATGCAACCCTTGAACTCACAGCAATCCTCAGCCTCCTAAGTGCTAGGATTACAGGAGTCTGCCACCACACCTGGCTCTGGAACTATGTTTTATAGATGTGTGTGCTGACCCCTCAGAGAACCAGAACAGGCACTTGTTGAGTTCGGTTTTTGGGTCTTTAAACTTCTTAAACTGTGATGAAGGGCCAACTTTAGGGCAGCGAGTGGGGTAAAAAATATGTTATTGATTGATACTTTTATAAACTCTATTGATATTGAGGCAGTGTCCAATAACTAAGTTTCTAAGCTCTCTCTTAGTTTTTGTGTTTGTTTTGTTGTGGCTGCCTTACAGTTTATGGATTGCCACCATACTGAGCACTGGCTTAAGTCGCAGTATGTATTGGCATTTGAAGATAATTCTGGGTTATAAGAGATAGCAGTGTGGGGACAGAAATCTATTCAGTGAGAGTGAGATATTGTATGGTAGGAAAAAGTAGAAAGGTTCCTTATAGCCCAGCCTTACTTAGGCTTTCTGTTCTGGAAGCAAGGAAAGGAAGCTTACTAGACAGACATTTCCACTGATCCTGGAGAAGACCCTGCAGGCCACAGTCCGGTCCTTCCATTGATGGCTGTTCAGCTCCACAGCAAGCATGGTGTGTATCAGGGTCTGAGAAGATGGAAGAACTTGTATCAGTAGTCATGATCACTTTTAGAGATACTGGAATTTTGAAGAAGTTAATGTCATCCAGCATAATTAATGTCCCAAGGTCATGAGATACCCATTCCTAATAAAGGACAGAATGAGTTTACAAAAGGTGGGCACTCTTCCATCCAAGCCACCTGACTCTCATATCATAATCAGGGAAGAAAATATGGATTTAATAATTTAAACAATCTTCCTGACTTTATTTTTACCTAGAGATGATTCATATATGCTCCAATCATTGTTTCCTATTTCTTAGAAAAGAAACTAAGCATAATTGTAGGTCTGTGTGGTTTTCAGTGGTAAACCTCTTTCAGAAGCAAATTCTACATGTCACATCTCTTCTTGTATAGTTAGAAATCATTTGCAACCTACTTCTTGCTCTTCTCAGCTAGCTATCATCAAGTCTCCCTGAATCCCCTGCCACACCCACGTTTACCCACACTTGGTGCACTTTTACCTGTGCTTGAGATTATCCTACCCAAACACCTGCACTTTGGATTCCTTATATGCATTTGGTCACAAAGATATAATTATTTCCCCAAACTTAATTTCCCCTGACCCATAAGGGGCACATACTGTCTTTCCACTGAGATGGTGCAGAAGGATACAGGACTGGTCCTCAGTGTCCTCATTCTTCTTGTTAAACAGCTGGTGGAGGATCCTCTTAATCACTGGGTAAGTGGCAATACCTTCAACAGCCAAGCACTGAGCTGCAGCCCAGCTGTCCACACTATTACCTGCCATGGTGGGGTGAAGAAATGAGTCCAGAATAGTGATATTTCCCCCAGATGGAGAGGCAGTTATGTACTTTTGGCCTATTACCTGACAGAGCCATGTTTTATTTTGTTTGCTTGAGACAGGGTCTTACTATGCAGCATGTCTTTGAATTCACTATGTAGCAGCCCAGGCTGACCTTGAACTTGTAGCAGTCCTCCAGCCCCCCCTGACTAGAGCCATTTTGATCAAATAACTCCAACAACCCATAAGAATGATGCTTGGAATTTATATAAAATGGAAGCAAGATGTGCTCAGGTGGTGATTTTTAAAATTTAAAAAATGTATTTGATATTGTTATAGCTTTTCAATAAAGAAAATCAAGTACGAAAGAAGTCATGTTTTTTAATTAACATGTTATAATTGTGTGTATTAATGGGGTTCAGTGTGATATTTCAGTACATGCATATGGCATGCAGTGATTAAATCCATTCTCCCTTTAGCCACCTTCTGCTCCCTCTTTCCCCCTACTTCCCAGCCTTTAGTAATCACTATTCTACATTCAGGTTGACTCTGAGTGAGAACATGGGGTACTTATTTTTCTGAGTCAGACTTATTTCACTTAACATAATGTCCTCCAGGTCCATCCATTTTAGGACATATTTTCTAATCAAATGTCCCTATGAAAAGCCTAGTTTTGTAAAAATACATAGGAAAAACTGATTTCTGAATGTTTTAACATAAATTCAAACCTGACAGCAGCAGACTTCACTGAGCATGAGTGGAGCGGGGAGACTGAAAGCTGACGGTGAGAGATTCCCTCTACCCCATATTTCCAGGTCAGCAGTAACAGGGAGTTACTCACCCTTCACAAGAGCTGTCTCCATGATATCCCGGGCAAGGGGGTTATGTGACTGTGTGGCATATTGGCACAGTGCTGCTGCCATCCTCACGTTGACATTCTTGTCACACAGAGCAGCTTCCAGGGAAGGCTGTAGAGCCTCTGGCAAGTCCTGGATTAATGGGGCTTTCACAGCCCCCTGGCCTATGATCAAAAAGAGCCAGGTAAGAAGAGTCCTAGCCTTTTGTCAGGTGCCTAGTGCTACTTAATGTAATCACAGGTCAGCTATGTCCCTATTCCTGGAAAGATTTTACGCTCAAGGTGTTAGAGCATGTGCTGGGTCTGTGTTAGGATACCACATCCTGCCTCTTTATCATCTGGCCTCTAAAGTGCTGTATTCAAGCCAAAGAAGAATGTTTCCAGCTATGCTATGGTGGACATCAATAGTTTTTGTGGAAAAAAAAATCAACCTATTTATCTCACAAGACTAGATTTTTAATAATAACTATAGTTATGTTTAGAGAGTGCTTTGTCATCATCCATCCATCCATCCATCCATTCATAAACAGGGTCTTACTAAGTTGCCAGGGCTGGACTGAAACTTACAATCTTGCCTCACCCTCCCAGAGTGCTGGGATTTCAGGCATGTATCCTCATGCTGGCTGCCATTTGTATATAAGGTTGGTGTTTATTGAGACAGGGTCTTGCTACATAGTACAAGATGACCTTGAACTCACTGCCATCTTTCTACCTCAGCATCCTGAGTGCTGGGTTTACAGATGTGCATCAACACACTTGGCCTATACAGTGTTTTCACACTCTTCTTTCAACTCTGGTTGAATTAAGCAAGATAGGGATCACTACAGAACCTACCAAAGAGTCTTCCAAGTTTAAACATTCAGAGTCACAAGACTAGCATAGGCCACATATAGCACTAGGAGGAGGATATAAGGTGAGAGCACAGTTTGTCAGGGGAGCAGGGTCAGGCATTCCTTTTGGTTGGAGTTCTTGAGGCTGTATAGCATTCCATAGTATTCTGGGGACAGATGGGGAGCATGGAGTTCATTCTGGATGAATTTACACTCCACAGGCGGTAGTATCTCTTCTAACTCCATATGGTAAATATGATTCTAGAGTTCACGAAGGGTATATTTGTGATAAATTACAGCATTCAGGAAACCCAAAGTATGATGTTCTTATTAGATATTTATATTTTATTAATAGTTTCTTTTCGGGAAGGGAGTGGAGGTTGGAGATGAGGTCTCCCTACATAGTCCAGACTGGCCTCCAACTTGCTTTGTAGCCCAGGCTTCTCCTACCCCAGCCTTCAGAGTGTGCTACCATGCTAGACTCATTCACATACACACCCCTTATTAGGAGAGTAGGTAGGCACTTAACTGAATCTCAAATTCTCAAGTAGAAGGGGAAAAGGTTTTGTCACCTATTTGTTCACAAGTAGATAAAGAAGTTGAAGCTCAGAAAAGTTAACTGACTTCTCAAGGAGTGGCAGAGCTAGGCCTGTGACTCAGATGTCTTACGATTTCTAATCATGTGTTTGTTTTACTAATGCCATGGGTCAATATGGTATCACTTAAGAACAGATTACATGAGAGTCAGGCACCCTTTCCACCTAAATCCCAAATGCTCCAAAATCCAAAACTTTAAGCAGTGACATAATGCCGGAAGTGGGAAGATTCCACACCTGACTTCATGTGATGGGTTTTAGGCAAAACACAGGTACACTAAAAACAATGTAAAACTGACAGGGCTCGCGTTCCGTACTCCTGAGCAGAGATCTGCTCCGGCTTCCGGTTTCTAGTTCTGTGCGACGGAAGTGACGCGATGTCGTGCGCCCACTTTGGAGCCAAGTGGAGGTGAGCCACGTACTTTGTGCGCCTGCGGCCGAAATTCTACGGGTGTTGAAGCTCATGGCTCGGCTTTCGTGAAGTGTTCGTCCACCCCCTAGTGGCCAGGCTCGGGCCCAGCTTTTGGCCCAAGAAGAGGACGATCCCAACCGCCCCATTTAGTTTTCCTCCAGCAAAGCCAACCCATTCCGCTGGACGATGGAGCATTCCACGAAAGAGGCAGCAGCGGCGCTGGTGGAAAGTGCTGCCCCGCGGCTTCTGCTGCAGACCTCTGTCATCTGGTGCTGAGAGGACAGTGAAGCGGGCCCTTGTTAGAGCCAAGCGTTGGGAGAACAGTGGTTGTCCTGAACAGCCTGGGACTCCCATTGTCTGCATGACGAGAATTTAACAGGGTGCCCGCTGAGGCTGTCAGGAAGGAAATGGGCAACTGCCCATCGATTTATCCGATCTTGCTTTTGACGGTTTTTGTCCTGGTTATGGTATGTCTTCGACCCTGAGGGACCCAGTTGGTGGTCTTGGGCTCTGACACGCCTGAATACAGAACAGAAAGTCAGCAGCTCAGAAGTTGCTCCTTGCCTGACACCGGTGGCCAGAGATTATGTCCAAAAGACTTTTCAGATCTGTAGAAGAGGTTTTGGCTGCACCGCGCGCGTGCTGTTGGATTTGTGATGTCTCTGCATAACCTAATTATGTTTCCAAAGCAGTTTTGGTGACACAATCCAGTGTTATTTTCCAGATCATTTGCTTTTTGAGAAAATAACTGGCAGAAGTATTAAGCTTTGTTTATAACTTGCTGTTTTTGTAAATAACATGTTGATGTTAGTTTTACATACTAGCAAATAAAATACATTGTGATAATGTTGAACTAAAATCTAGATCATTTGCTTTTTGAGAAAATAACTGGCAGAAGTGTTAAGAAAATAACTGGCAGAAGTGTTAAGCTTTGTTTTATAACCTGCTGTTTGTGTAAATAACATCTGTTGATGTTAGTTTTACATACTAACAAATAAAATATATTGTAATAATGTTGAACTAAAATAAAAAGATATAAAATTACCTTCAGGCTATGCATATAGGTATATATGAAAGAAAAGTGAATAAATGTTTAGACTTGGCTCCCATCCTCAAGATATCTCATAACATACATTCAAATATTTCTAGATCTGAAAAAAAATCCGAAAAACTTCTGGCACTTCAGATAAACGATACTAAACCTGTAGATGGAGATACGTGTATTTCAGGCACACAGATGTAATAAGTCAGTTGAGTATTTAAAACAATAAGGTAATTTTCTTTGGGGATAAAAATCTAGGTACCCAGGACATGTGAAAATGATCACATGGAAAGCACATTTCTGAGCAAGACACGGGTATCCTTTGTACAGTCATGGACACGTAAAATGATGTTTTGGTCAATAAAAGACCACATATATGATGGTGGTCCCAGTAAGATAATCTCTCCTTATGTTGTAGATGTTTCTAAGTTTCACTTCATGATGTCTGTACAATGATGAAACTGTAAAGACACATCCCTGAGAATCTGTCCCCATTGTTAAATGGTAGGTGACTATGTGGAAGATTTAGGGATTAGGATATAATATATATTGCTACCCATCAGAAGTTTTCTCCGAAAATATTTTCACTGAAAATATTTTGTCCAGTTTAATAACCAAGGAAATAAGCGAATATAACAAAAATGTATATGAATGGAAACATATAGCAGGGACACTGATCTAGTCTAGCCCCAAGCCTACAGGCTGGGGCAGGGAAAACTTCTCAGAAGTGACATCTCAAAGTTAGCTGAAACTGAAGGGCAAGTGGGGTTTATCAGGTGAGAAGAGGGAAATGTTCCAGCAGAGAGCAACAAATTTGAAAACCAAACATTGGCTGGCCTGGGGAGTGATATGTGAAATGGAAGTGGTGTTGGAAAGTGGGTGGAGGTTTTTACCTCTTTATATTCTTCTGTGTTAACAATATTTCTTTTATAATGAAACATATTTAGGAGGGAAAATGTCCGTGTCCCTGCCTTTAAGAAGTTCCTTCCCTGACAAGGATAGAGAAAGATACATAACTAGAGTAAGTATGAGGACAGAAGTCAGCCTAGAATGTAACCAGCAGCAGAGAAGGGGCAAATCAACTCAGGTTTTATATAAAAGGTGATATATGAGAGAGCACTCGCAAAACAAGTAGGGAAAGTCTGTGTTTTATGCCTTTTTAACATGCCATCATCTAAGACCTGTGTCTTATTCAATTACCTCCTTGGTGGGTTACATTTTTGGCACAAGTAGGTAGGATATTTTCTTTTAAACTACTATTGTTACAGGTAGAAAAGAGAAAAACTATTGATGTTTCCAAACTATTTATGTTTCCATGAGATTACAGACCATTGGGAAAAAAACAAAAAGTTAATTTATTTTACAAAGTTTTTATCTTGGAGTTGAAACACTCTAAAATTTAACAAAATAGTATAAATAAAAACAAGACTACTTCTGCTTAAATAAAAAAAAGAGTACCAAATCCACTTATGTAACAAGAAATTCTAAAATCTTAACAAATTAAACCTAGTAAGAAAATAATATAATCATGATTCCATAGTATTTATTCTAAGAATCATGTGGGTGTGTGGGCATACAGTACTAAGGATGGAACCTAGCCCTTTTTGCTATTTTTGAAGTTTGAGACAGGTTTTTGCTAAATCAGTAAGTTGCCTAAGTTGGGCTCAAACTTGCAATGCTTCTGCGTCTATTCTAAGAATTCAACAATAGAATTTATCAGATCCACAGATTAAAGGGAAAAAACTAGAATCTGCCCAATAAAACATAAGACTCATTTTGTAATAAATTTAAAAGTCTGCATATATGCTAGCATATGTTTATAAAAGCATAAAGCTGTGAAGTGCTCAGCTGTAAACACTGGTTAATCTGGACAGTGATGCACAGAGTGACAGCAGGATTAGAAAACAGGGTGGAGATTATTACCGCTTTTTATATTTCTGTTTTGATGAATGATGACATTTAATATTTCTTTTGTAATTAAAAATGAAAAAATAGGAGACAGAGTCAGTAGTTTTCAATGATTATGGTAGATGATGAGTTTTACCCTAGACGACTCCCAGGGGCCTCACTTCTGAACAGGATGGACTGGGGAGCTGCTGACTGAGATTTGGAATGTGGGGCATGGGTCTGTGTCAAGGGTGATGAGTTCAGTTTTCAACATGTTGAGTTTGAGATATGCTCTCCAAAGAAGGGCTAAAATGGAGTTGGGGACTCCAGAGGCACTGAACTCCTTGCAGCCAGACTCAGGGTCCGGGTGATACCACATTTTGGGGGTATGCTCTGCCTAGCTGCCTGGGACCAGGAGGCCTTGGCCCCCACCCAGTAAGGTGGAAGCTCTACCAGCATACTCTGGGAGAGCGCCTTCACTAGCTGCTCACAGGATCCAGCTCTAACCGGTCCCGCGACTCAGCCCAAACCACCAGGGGAACGCCTAGCCAGCCTCACAGGACACAGAGGTACTGAGCCCAGCCCAGCCCAGGACCCCAGAGCTGCTCATCAGGGACTGGTCAACGTAGTTGCAGGACCTTGGAGAGCTTGGGCTCTGTCCGCCAGAGCCCACAGCGTGCATGAGCTCCATTCTTCAGTGAAGTGGCCAGCGCTGCCGGTCCTAGAGGCTGTGGCCACGCCCAACCAGGAGGAAGGCCCTGGCACTGTAGGCCTGGGACTTGCCCAGGCCTGCCTGGCACTCCAGAGACACTGAACTCCTTGCAGCTAGACTCAGGGTCCGGGTGGCGCCACACTTTGGGGTACTCTCTGCCTAGCTATCTGGGACTGGGAGGCCTTGGCCTCCACCCAGTAAGGCAGAAGCTCCACCAGCACACTCCGGGAGTGCACCCTCACTAGCTGAAGAGAGGATCCAGCTCTACCCAGTCCAGCAACTCAGCCCAACCCACCAGAGGAACTCTTGGCCAGCCTCGCAGGACACAGAGCCACACAGGTCCCAGAAGAAAATGACAAAATGAAAGGCCAAGAGGCAGTCTCAATCCCCCAGCACACTGAGAACAAACCCAAGAGACACTGAAATGGAAGACAGTGGGAATCACACAACTGAACTTTATGAAATGATAGCAAATGCAGTAAGGAAACAGCTTGATGAAGTTATAGAGAAACTCAAATCAGAAATAATCTCTGAACTAAAAAATGAAATGACAATCATTATTAAAGAAAGGTTGTGTGTATCTAAAGAAAAGCAAGATAAAAAATAGAAGAATTTAAGAAAATGATGGAAACTTTGAATGAACAATATAAGACACAAACAGAATCATGAAACAGATGCAAAGGGAAATGCAGGAAATGAAAAATTCCATGGAAAGTTTGAAAAACCGCTTGAATGAAGCTGAAGATAGAATCTCAGATCTTGAAGACAGCATGGGAGCTCATGGCCATGAAAGAAAAGATCTCTTAAAAATAGTAAGGAACCAAGAAATGACAATTCAACAGCTGCAAGACGATGCCAAGAGAAATAACATAAGATTAATAGGCATCAATGAAAAAGCAGGGTTCAATACTAATGACCTGCGAAGACTATTCACAGAAATAATAGCAGAAAACTTTCCAAACAGTGGAAGAGAATCTGAAATACAGGTAACTGAGGCATACAGAACCCCTATTAATCATAACCAAAATAAATCTTCACCCAGACATATAATAATAAGGGTATCAGAAATACAGCACAAGGACAAAATACTAAAAGCTGTCAGAGAAAAGAAACAGATCACCTATGAAGGAAAGCCTATCAGAATCACGGCAGACTTCTCAACACAAACTTTTAAGTTAAAAAGAGCTTGGAGTGAAGTATTTCAAACCCTGAAAGAAAACAACTTTCAACCCAGATTGATGTACCCTGCAAAACTATCCTTAAAAATTGATGGAGCAATAAGATACTTTCATGACAAAGAACAACTGAAGAAATTTGTGGCCACCAAACCAACACTACAAAGACTACTGAAAGACACTCTAGAAAGAGACAAAGATAGCTACAATCTTAAGAACAACAACAAAAGGAAACCACTAAGCAGGGCAAATAATTAAACAGAAAATGTAGAAAATCAACAACAGAAAGATATCACGACAGGAATGAGCCAGTACATATCAATTATATCAATCAATGTAAATGGTCTCAACTCAGCAATAAAAAGAAACAGACTAGCAGAGTGGGTTAAGAAACAAAACCCAACAATATGCTGTGTACAAGAAACACACTTCACTCAAAAGGAAACTCACAGACTAAAAATCAAAGGCTGGAAAACAATACTCCATGCAACAGGAACCCAGAAAAAAGCAGGGGTAGCTATTATGTTTTCAGATAATACGAACTTCAAACTGAAAATGATCAAAAGAGATGAAGAAGGTCACCACATACTTGTTAGGGGAAAACTTCAAGAGGAAGAGATTACAATCATAAATATATATGCACCAAATATGGGAGCATCCAACTATGTAAGACAATTCTTAATAGACATGAAAAACCAAATAAACAGTAATATGGTTATAACAAGGGACCTTAACACCCCACTGTCACAGAGAGACAGATCAACCAAACAAAAAATCAGCAAAGAAATAACAGAACTGAATCAAACTTCTGAACAAATGCACCTAGTAGATGTGTACCAAGTATTCTACCCATCAACATCAGAATACACATTCTTCTCAGCTGCACATGGGTCATTCTGTAAAATAGATCATATACTGGTCCACAAAACATGCTTAAACAAATGCAAAGGATCTGAAATAATTCCATGCATATTATCGGACCATAGCGCAGTAAAATTGGAAATGAATGACACAAAAACCTACAATAACTGCATAAACACATGGGAATTAAATGATACTCTCCTGAATAACCAGTAGGTCACAGAAGAAGTTAAAGAAGAAATTAAACAATACCTACAATTGAATGAAAATGCAAATACAAATTACCAGAACCTGTGGGACACAAGAAAAGCAGTCCTCAGAGGGGAATTTATAGCACTAAACTCCCACATCAGAAAAATGGAAAGAACACACATAAACAACCTAATGAAGCACCTCAAACTTCTAGAGAAAGAAGAGCAAGTCAAGTTCAAAGCCCAAAGAAGGGAGGAAATTATTAAGATTAGAGCAGAAATTAATGCAATTGAAACTAAGAAAACAATACAAAGAATTAATGAATTGAAAAGTTGGTTCTTTGAAAGAGTAAATAAAATTGATAAACCCCTAGCCAACCTTATCAAAAAGAGGAAAGAAAAAACTCAGATTCAAGCAATAAGAAATGAAAAGGGTAAAAATCACTAC
>RJWM01019502.1:0-38933 GCA_004363535.1 Dasyprocta punctata | reverse complement strand
AGTATAAGGGAAGGCGGGTCTTCCTCTTGCTTGCTTCCCGGCTTCCGCCCTCTCTCTCGCCAGCGCGGATTGCGGCTTGCAGCTTGCAGCCGCCATGAACTGTAGCCCCGTCATCCCATGCTGCCTTGGAGCCCACTTTATGGACTGAAACTCCCGAGAAACTGTAAGAATAAACCTTTCCTTCCCTAACTTTGGGCATTAGGTATTTTGTCTCGGCAACGAGCAAAAAAGTAACTAAGACAACCTCCTTCCTTCCTTTTCCCCCCTTCAATTTTAAGTCAGGTTTTCTGTATTTTTATGATCCCCACAGCACCCGCACAGTGTAGTTCTGTGAGAATCACCAGGGTAGCACAGCCCGCTCTGAGAGCAGGTGAATGCCCCTTTTACAGAGGTGGAGCCTGGCCTTGTTTCCGTGTGGGGATCTTTTCTCTCACTGTGGTGTCCTCCTGAGGAGAGTCTGGGCAGCTATCACCACCTCCTCTGGCTTACAGGGCCTGCTGGGCCACTGGCAAAGTGTCCACCGTTTTTCATTCTTCTGCTTTTGTTCCTCTCCTTCAAGACTCTCTCGTTCACTGTGAAAATGGCCAGCAGCCTCTGTCCTCCAAAGGTGCCCTGGCTCTGGAGGTCAGGGGAGAAGCCGTCCATCAGGACTGAAACAGACTTCTGGCTGGTGTTCAGCAGCAGGTTCAAGATGGTCATGTGTCTAAATCATCACCGTTGCTCTCTGAGCAAAATCTCGCAGCCAGCATCTAGGGAGGAGATGCGCACCTCCCCCTCCTCCAGGACAACGACTGGCCTGCGCAGAGCAGGGCCTCCTGGTGCACGCTGACAGCTGGATCTGGATGACAGCTGTGGCTGGCAGCACTAACCATTTCCTTTCACGGCTGCTATCAAGCAGCTGACAATTTCATAACTGGTTTATAAGACTTCTGAAAGATGTTTTAAAAATTAAATTTATTTTCTAACTGGTGCTAA
Source organism: Dasyprocta punctata (assembly GCA_004363535.1). Taxonomy (NCBI): domain Eukaryota; kingdom Metazoa; phylum Chordata; class Mammalia; order Rodentia; family Dasyproctidae; genus Dasyprocta; species Dasyprocta punctata. The sequence continues at coordinate 37,958 of RJWM01019502.1, read as the reverse complement.
AACCTAAAAGTTGTACACAGGAACAGAGCAGCATATGATGTAGTGATGCACACATATATTGTGTTATGTTTAAGTCAGGTTAAACATCTATTTCATTTATCATTTCATTTTTAATGAATCTGTTTATTAAATAAATAGCCAAGAAACTTGCTTTTTTTGCATTTATCATTTCTTAATGGCAAAAACACTTAATTTTTTCTTCTAGTTTTTACAAAGGTATACTGAGTTATTGTTATCAGCATTGACTGTAACATAGCATGGCAGCCCCATCTACCTGTAACCTAGTACCCACTGGGCAGCCTCTCCCATCCTTATTTCTTCACCCTTTTCTTTCCACCCACTGGTGGTGCCATTTGCAACTCCTATGAGATCAGCTTCTCAGACTCTACAACACCATACTGTGCTCATCTTTTTGTGTCTTGGTTTATTTCACATAACATAATTACCCCAGTTCCATCATCCCATCATAAATGCCAGGCTTTCTCTGTTCTTCATGGCTGAAGAGTGTTCTGTGGTTTCTACACAGCACATTTTCTTCATGCACTTATCAGGTAAGGAAGCTCAGTTTGCCTGCACTTCTTGGCCACTGTGAATAATGGGTACAGAGTGCAGACGTCCCTTTGACGTGCTTAGTGCATACCCTTTGGATGCATACCCAGGACTCAGTAGCAGGATTGCTGGATCATATGTTAGTTCTATTGTTAATTTTTGAGGCATATCCATACTGTTTTCCATAATGGGCGCATTCTTCTACATTCCCGTTAGCAGTGTATGAAGATCGCTTTTGTCACGCCTTGGCAGCACTTGTTTCTTTTAGTCTTTTGCTAGTAGCCATTCTCAGAGGAGTGATAAGAGTTTAACGGTCAGTTTCCTCAAGCCGGAACAAGGTATCTATAGCACACCCTGACATAATTCTCAATGCTTTCATTTTGTACGATTCTCCAGATCGTTGTGGGAGCTGTCAGCACTTTGGTCAGATTCATTTCTAGACTATCAAGGTGTCATCCTCCACCTTTGTCTCCAGCTGCTCCTTCAGCTAGTATGACCTTCATTATTGGGCTATGCACCTGTATTTGTCAGAAGGTCCTTGGTGTTTAGGTAAGCAGTCATCACAACCAAATCCTGGGTTGGGGTTTGTTTGTAATTTGAAATGAGGGAAATGACTTATTATGAGTCACATTATCTCTTTTTAAAGAACTACATAGAAAATGGTGAGAAGCCTACCTAGTTGGGTCATTCCTCATTACAATTGAATAATGTACCAAAAGGAAGAGGAAGAAAATGGATTAATGTTCTGTTACTCCATAAAGATGCTGTCCAAGCTCAGCAACAGAGAAAAATTCGCATAAGTAGGTGAATAAACCTGCTTTGGCAAAATATTTCAGTGCAGCAATTTCTTCTCTGTTTTTATAGGTAGCTCTATCCTGGAATTTACAGAGAAAAACAGTCACAGATACCCAGTTGCTCTGGACGTGGCATGATGGTGGCTCATATGTAGCCAGTGACTCAAAACCGGCAACTCAGGAAATAAAGCAAATGGTGGTGGGAACATACTAAGCCAATAAGCCTTGAAATTAATCCTCTGCTGGAGCAGATCTGTGCAGGCTCAGATCTTTTAGGGGAGGACAGTATATTTTATTGTTAGCAATTATGACCAAAGAAAACCATAATGATACCTGTTTCCTAAATTGTTGTGGAGACTTTAGAAACAGTATGTATTTATTGAGTTTGTTGAAAGGATACAGAAGAGAAGGCTATTCCATCAATTCTGTAATACTCGTAGGCAAATTAGGCCATAATAGGATCATTTCCTACATGTTCTCCACTTTGGAAATTAAGAAACACTGTGATGACTGCTTTTATTGTCTTCTTTCATTTCATCGTTCTCATTTGCTGGTTATAGATGCTATCAGCAAAATCATAGAGTGCTAAAATCTAGTGCTGTGAAGTAAAAGGGAAAGGAAAAGGGAAATATATTATTATTTATTGAGTAACTCTGATGTTCCAAGAACATAGACACTTTTACTAATTAGATTATCACAATTTTGTAGCAGAAGCATGCAACACTGCACCACCTACTTGACATATTTATTGCCCCCTTCCCTCAGCCCAGTTCTACAGAGGTTCCAAGCACCTGCCCCTGGGTCACTCATTAAAGTCAGGCTGGCCAGGGTGATATAGGGAAAAGAAACTCCCAACCTACTAGATGTCCAGTACAAGTTTGTGCTCTCTAAAGTCGAAGAATGAATTTTAGAAACAAGGGAGGTTAAAAGCAGACTATATTTATTGAGAGAAAGAAAGCTTTTGTCTAAGAGAGAGACAGAAGGGGTCCCGAGTGGGTTGCCAAAGACTCTGTCTTTTCTAGGGACTTTATTTAATATAGAGCAAAACCACAATTGAGGCAGGTCTAAGGTAGGGAGAACATGGGAACTCACAGGGTGGGCATGAGGTGGGACAGAACTATGGTCAAACAATGAGATTAATTACTCAGGTAAAATAGATTAAATCGGGGACAAATGGGGAAGGCAGTCATATAGCAAGCAGGCATGCTAACAGAGCTGTGACTCCTCCTGTAGGGGTTTGGGATGGTGACTCCTGGCTTCCTCAGGGTGATAGAGACCTATTAAGAATATGAATTCTTGATGTTTATCCTTAAGAAGTATGTGGGTGCATTTGTTTTATCTTTTGTCTGGCCCACAGTGAGGGTGTCTGTCTCCCCCACAGTCGCAAGGTATCTGGTGCTCTGCACTGGCTCCTTTGAGGGCCCAGCCCTGTCTGACTGCCTATAATATTTCCATCTCACTCAGTTGCCTGTAACAAGGGGACTTGCTTTGGCCAGAGCACATGATAACAAATTTCGTGTGCCCTTTTCTAGAAAAAGTTCCAAAGCCATTGCTGTTTCCTCCATCAACATTCTCCCTTATCTAGCAGTATAGCGAAATTCTGATGGGCCTGAGCTTCATCCCGGAGCCCAGAGGGTGGGAAATCAGTGCAAGTGATTTCCAGCCAGCAGTTACGTGTGTGTGTGAGAAATAAACCCTGGTCAGTCACTGGGGTTTTGAAGTTTGTTTTGGTAGCAAAATTTAGGGAAAAGTTGACCAATCTAGAAATTGGTACCACAAAGTAAGTGCTGTGTCCTAACCATAAAAGCAGCAATAAAATCTAAAATATATGGCAATGCCAAAATATTTGGTAAAATCATTGCCTACAACAGCTTAGAGAGCAAATAATTGATCTAATGAATTTGTAGCTTTATGAAAAAATAGGAAAATAAAATACTGTAGCATAAATTGGTTGCTATTGGAAATGGACAAAAGAATGAAGTTAGTTCAGAAAGAATTATCTAGTAGACAAGCAGAATTGAAAGTGAATGCAGAAAACCTTAGAATTCCAAGATTTGCTTGGTGGAAGATGCAGCTGATTTTTCTTTATAACTCAAAAAACAAAGTTGAGACATGCTTGGTATGTCTGTGGTGGGTGTTGTTGCCATGTGTTGATTGGATTTGATCAGATTATATTGATAACATTTTTGAGAAAGTCCTTGCAACCAAAATCCTATAGTCATATTGTAGTTCGTAATTCCTCCACTTGAGTGCATTAAAGAGACAGATTGTTGAAGACTTAAGAGTCCTATGATCTCCCAATCTACTGTAAATAATAGCTACTCAGTCTGTAAAATAGGCATGTTTTCCCCTGTCACCTTCAAGACTGACAATAAAGATAACTGCAAAGAGAAGATTTTTCAAGGGGGCACAACCATAAAGAACAGTGCATTCCCAACCACAGATTAATTTTTTTTTTCAGATATGGGCCAAAATTTCTTTAAAAAAATTTTTTTTAATTTTAAAAACAAAGTAAAACAAAAGATAGAAATTATACAGAATTTTTAAAAATAGGAAATTAACACTAATTAACATATTGCATATTGTTATTTTAGACGTAGTTGTTCAGGTTACAAGATTTAGGCATAAAAATGATCAAACATTCAAGAAATGAGAGCACAAACTGTTATTTTTGATGAACTTACAGAGATTAGTAGTGTAGTTACCTATCTTGTATATATATCTATATATTTATACATATATATTTATATAGAGAGATATATACACACATATATACATAAACTTATGCACATAATCTTTTCCCTTCTTCCTTTTCTCTTTTCTTCTATCCCAGTAGTTCTTTCTTTTTGAGCACTTTCTTTCCATCTCATTTTCACAATATCTGTTAGACATTTTGGATTTTATTGCACTTTCAGTTTGTTTTTTACACTAAGGGACAATATGACATTTACACATGTGAGTCTCATTTATTTCACTTATGAGCATGGTCTCAATTTGCATCCACTTACCTATAAAAACCTTAAGTTTATCTTTCTTTATATCTGAGTAATACTCCATTGTATAAAAATACCACGTTTTTTTATCCATATTTTGGTTAGGCATTTGGGTTGTTTCCAAGATCTGGCTATTACAAATTGTGCAGCTATAAACCTGGGTGCCCGTATATCACTGTGGTATGATGTTTTCAATTCTTCCGGGAAAATACCCAGAAGGGGAATAGCTGAATTGAATGGGATCTCCAATCTTGGTTGTTTGAGAAATCTCCACACTGATTTCCACAGTGGTTGCACCAGTCTGAATTCCTACCAACAGTGGAGAAGGGTTCTTTTTTCCTAACAGCCCCACCAACATCTGTTATTGGTTAATTTCTTGATGTTAGCCATTCTTTCTGGAGTGAGATGGAATCTCAATGTTGTTTCAATTTTCATCTCTTGAATGATCAGCAATGTTGAGCATTTCTTCATGTATTTATTTGCCATTTGTATTTCTTCACCTGAGAAGTGTGTATTCTTCTCAGATGCTCATTTTTAGATTGGGTCTTTGAATTTGCAGGGCCTGATGTGTTTTAATTCTTTATATGTTCTAGATGTAAGTCCTTTATCTGAGGCACAGTTGGATAAATTTTTTCCCATATGGTGGGTTTTCTTTTCACTCTCTTTGTGATTTCTTTTGAAGGACAAAAACTTTTTAATAAGAGATCTCAGTTGTTGATTCTTTGAAGTACTTGCTGTGCAATTTGCATTTTGTTCATGGACTCCTTGCCTACCCCAATGTCTTCAAGATTTCTACATACCTTCCAGTAGATTTAGTGTTTCTATTTTAATATTTAGATCTTTGATCCATTTTGACTTCAGTTTAGTGCATGGTGATAGACATGGGTCTAGTTTTAGTCTTTGGCATGTGGAAAGCAAATTTTCCAGCACCATTTATTAAAGAGGCTATCTTTCTTTCAGTGAACATGTTTGGCTCCTTTGCCAAAGATAAGGTGTAGTTGTGTCTGCAACTTCTAATGTGTTCCATTGATCCTCAGTCTGTTTTTTGCCAGTATCTTTCTGATTTTATCACAATAGTTTTGTAGTTTAATTTCAAGTCAGGGATTGTAACACCTCCTGTCTTGCCTTTGTTTCCCAGGATTACCTTTGCAATTCTAGGTCTCTTCTGTTTCCAAATGAAATTTTAGGAATGTTTTTTCTAGATCTGTGAGGTGTATTAATAGCAATTTGATTGGGATTGCATTAAATCTATATAACAGTTTTGGGAGTATAGCCATTTTCACTATGTTGTTTCTTCCTATCCATGAGCAAGGAATATCTTTCCATTTCATGATATCCTCTTCAATCTCCTTTTTAAAGAGTATTATAGTTTTCAATGTAGATATATTTTACATCCTTTGTTAGATTGATTCCTAAGTATTTCATTTTTTTGGATGCTACTATGAAAGCTGTTATTTCCATGATTTCTCTCTCAGTGAGTTTGTTGCTTGTGTACGGGAATGTTACTGCTTTTTGAGTGCTGACTTTGTATCCAGCTATGCTACTGAATTTAATTATTAACTCTAGCAGTCTTTTGATGGAGTTTTTGGGGCCTTCTATGTAGAGTATCATGTCGTCTGCAAATAATGATAGTTTAACTTCTTTCCTATCCTTATTCCTTTTATTTCTCTCTCTTTTCTAATTGCTCTGGGTAATGTTTCCAGAACTATATTAAATAGGAGTGGTGCTAATGGACTTCCTTGTCTTGTTTCTGATTTTAGAGTGACAGCTTTCAGTTTTTGTCCATTTAGTGTGGCGTTGGCTGTCAGTTTGTAATACATGGTTTTTATCAGATTGAGGTGTAGACCATCTATTCCAATTTTATGTAGTGTTTTTATCATGAATGAGTGTTGGACTTTCTCAAAAGCTTTTCCTGCATCTTCTGAGATGATCATGTGATTTTTGTCTTTAGCTCTGTTGATGTGGTGTATTTCATTTATTGATTTGCATATGTTGATCCACCCCTGCATTCCTGTGATGAATCCCACTTGGCAATTGTGTATAATCTTCTTGACTTGCTGTGGTCTGTTTGCTAGTGTTTTATTGAGAATTTTTGCATTGATGTTCATTAGGGAGATTGGACTATAGTTCTCCTTTTTGGTTGGGTTCTTCTCTGATTTTAATATCAGAGTAATACTTGCCTCCAAGAACGATTTAGAGAGAACTACTTCCCTTCCAATTTAATTCAAGAATTTGAGGAGTATTGATGTTAAATCTTCTCTAAATTTCTTGCAGAATTCATCCACGAATCCAACAGGACCTGGGATTTTCTCTGTTGGTAAATTTTTAATTATGTTTTCAACTTCAGTAACTGATATTGTGTTATTCAAAAGTTATATCTTCTTGATTCAGCTTTGGTAATTCATACTTTTATAGGAATCTTTCAGTTTCCTCTGTGTTTTCCAGTCTATGCAACTAAAGATTTTCAAAGTAGGTTTTGATGACCTTCTGAATTTCCATAGGATCTGTAGTAGTTCAACCTTTTGCTTCCTCATCGCATAAATTTGTTTTTTTTCTTTCCTTTTCTTGATAGGATTAGCAAGGGGTTTATCAATATTGTTTATTCTTTCAAAGAACCAACTGTTTAATTCATTAATTCTGTATATTGTTTCATTAGTCTAAATTTCATTAATTTCTCCTTTGATATTTATAATTTTATCTCTTCTATGACCTTTGGTCTTGTCTTGCTCTTCTTTTTCTAGAAGCTTGAGGTGCACCCTTAGGTTGTTTATATGTGCTTGTTCTGTTTTCCTGATGTGAAAATTCATTGCTATATATTTCACTCTTGGGATCACTTTCATTACATCCCACAGGTTCTGGTATATTGTATCTGCATTTTCATTGAATTGTAGATATTGCTTACTTTCTGCTTTAATTTCATCTGTGACTTGTTGGTTGTTCAGGAGGGTATTATTTAAATTCCATGTGTTTATGTAGGTTTTGCAGTTTCTTTTGCCATTTATTTCTAATTTCAAAGTCAGATAATATGCATGGGATAATTTCAATCCCTTTGCACTTAGTTAAGCATGTTCTATGGGCTAATACACAGTCTATTTTAGAGAACGTCTCGTGTGCAGCTCAGAAGAATGTGTAATCTGTTGTTGTGGGTGGATCACTCTGTACACATCCAGTAAGTCCATTTGTTCACAGGTGTGATTTAGTTCTGTGATTTGTTTGCTGACGTTTTGTCTACTTGATCTATCTCTTTGTGACAGTGGGGTATTAAGGTCCCCATTATAATTGTGTTATTGCATATTTGATTTTTCATGTCTATTAGTATTTGTCTGATATAGTTGGGCACTCCTGTATTTGGTGCATATATATTTATGATTGTTATCTCTTCCTCTTGAATTTTTCCAACAACAAGTATGTAGTGACCTTCTTTATCTCTTTTGATCATTTTTATTTTGAAGTTTACACTGTCTGCAAATAGAGTAGCTACCCCTGCTTTTTTCTGGGTTCCTGTCACATGGAATATTGTTTTTCATCCTTTGACTTTCAGTCTATGAGGTTTCTTTTTGAATCAGATGTGTTTCTTGTATACAGCATATTGCCGGATCCTGTTTCTTGATCCATTCTGAAAATCTATTTCTTTTAATTGGTGAATTGAGGGCATTGACATTGACGGTTATAACATATATTTTGGCTTAACTTGGTCATGCTATTTTCCTTTGCTGGTTCCCTGCTTTTCCCCCTTGTTTAATTGTTTTTCCTGCCTGGTAATTTCTTTCTGTTGCTGTTCTGGGAATTGTAGTCATTTTTATCTCTATCCAGTATGTCTTTCAATACTCTTTCTAGGGTTGCTTTGATGGAAATAAATTTCTTCATTTGTTCTTTGTCATGGAAGTACCTTATGTCTCCATTAATTTTCAAAGAAAGTTTTGCAGGGTACATCAACCTGGGTTAAAAGTTGTTTTCTTTCACGGTTTGAAATACTTCATTCCAAGCTCATCTTGATTTGAGAGTTTGTGCTGAGAAGGTGACTGTGATTCTAATGGGCTTTCCTTGATAAGTGAATTGTGTCTTTTCTCTAACAGCTTTTAGTATTGTTTTTATGCTGAATTTCTGGGATCTTGATTATTGTATTTCTAGGTGTAGATGTATTTTGGTTATGACTGTTTGGCATTCTATATGCCTCATTTATCTATTAGAGTCTTTTCCCATGTTTGGAAAATTTTGTGCTATTTCTTCTGCAATTAGTTTTTTATGTCATTTTTGTTGACTGCTGAAGTTTCATTGATACTTATCAGTCTTATATTGTTGTTCTTTGCATTGTCTTAGACCTGTTGAATTGTTATTTCATGGTTCCTTGTTATTTTTAAGAGTTCTTTTCTTACTCGGGAGGCTGAGGTAGGCGGAGCGTTGTGAGTTCGAGGCCGGCTTGGGCTACAACGCGAGTGCAAGGCTGGCCTGAGCTACATAGTGCGACCCTGCCTCAAAAAACCAGGGCCGGGAGTTTGGCTCAGTGCCTTAAGCGCCTGCCCTGGCAAGCGCAAGGTTGTGAGTTCAATCCCCGGTGCCGCAAAAAAAAAAAAAAAAAAAAAAAGAGTTCTTTTCTTTTGTGATTGCTAGCTGTGATCCTTTCTTCAAGGTCTGAGAGTCTATCTTCAGTTCCGTTCAAGTGGTTTTGCCCGCTTTCAATGGAATTTTTAATTTCCTGGATATCTCTTTGAATTTGTTTCATGCATTCTATTTCTTTCCTATATTGTTCATTCAAGGTTTTCATCATTTTCCCATACTTCGGAACTTTTTTTTATCTATGCTTTCTCTAGCTATGCTGAGCAATTCCTTTATAAGGTTGTCATTTCTTTTTTTTACCTGAGTGATTATTGCTAGTCTGATTTCCTCTGTAGCATCATGGATTTGTTTCTTTATTTCACTTGCTATCTTTTCAGAAATGTCAGGTGTGTGACTTCCAGTATCCTCTATTTTGATGTCTCCTGTACTTATTCTAGTTGAGCTGGGGCTTTGAGGTTGCATTTTTTTGTTTTGTTTTGTCATTTTCACTTCTTGGTTAATATTTTGCTCTTTTCAATCCTGCTAGTCTCAACTGTCCATCACATGTGTCTTAGGGTCCTACTGAGTGGCTGACATTCACCCAGTTTCTGGGTCCTACAAGTGCAGTGCAGGGGCCAGTCACCTGAATTCCTTCTGTGGGTCAGTTGTGTGAGTCCTATACTTTTTCTAGGCTGACTTGCCTAGGAATATTGATGTGAACCACCCTTTTGCTTCTATTTTTACTGTGACTTCAGGCTGTTCCAGGCCACCAGAGCCATCCACCTATAGTGTGCACCCCAGCCAGGACCCTATTGTGTCACTGGGGGCCTTGTGGACTCAGTGGGGTTTCTCCAGGTGGGGGGAGGCCTCACTGGCCCTCACACCAGCCCATTTGGAGTTCTCTGTACTGAAGAAGGACTCATCCATGCTCTTGCTTGCTTGCCAAGGCCCTCCTCGTGTAGGGAGGGTTCACAGGGGATCCTATTGACCCACTGAGGTCCTTTGATTGGCAGGGGACTCACTTCACTCTCACTGGCCTGCTGAGGCCCTCTGAGTAGGGGGAGAGGTGGACAAGTCTCCCACCAACCCGCTGAGTTACTGCAGGTGGTGGTAGGAGTTGTTGGTGTTCCCAAGGTCTGCTGAGGTTGTCTGGGTGTTGGAGAGGGATGACTGAGGCTCCCCTCAGCTGCTGAGGTCTTCTGGGAGTGGAGTAGGGACAGCTAAGGATCCCATGGGCTGCTGAGGTCCTCCAGGTGTGTGGAAGGGGCAACTGAGGCCCCCCTTCGCTGCTGAAGTCCCCTGGGTGTGGGGGAGGGGCAGCTGAGGCTCCCTGGGCTGCTGAGGTCCTCTGGGTGTGGGGGAGGGGCAGCTGAGGCCCCCCCTTCGTTGCTGAAGTCCTCTGGGTGTGGGGGAGGGGCAACCGAGGCTCCCTGGGCTGCTGAAGTCCCTGGGTGTGGGGGAGGGGCGACCGAGGCTCCCTCAGTTGCCAAGGTCGTTGGGGTGTGGGGGAAACAGCAATCTGCTGTTTCCATCAGATTAATTTTTTAAGCAATCTGTCCAATAGGAATTCAAAATTTTATGGGCCAGTAAAAGACAAGACTTGCTTGTTTCCCTTTCCACCTAGCAGGGTCAGTTTGATCACACTGCCCCCAATTGCATGCCTATGCACTCTGGTTCACACACGCACAAACAGGTAACTTGTCTCTGTGGTCTGTGGGTCTTCATTTTAAGAAGAGCCATGTAGAGATCAGATCCAGAAAGGCTCAGAAGGCTTCAGACTTTTCCATGATTAAACAGGCCTTTGGGAAATGTTTTTTCTTGGAGCCTGAGGGAGTTTACTTTTCATGCAAAAGAAGGAAAAGCGTATAGTTAAGGTTAAGATTATGAAAGATTGTAGAAATTGCACATTACTTGCTGTTTCCTTTTTGGTCTGTCCTTTCCGAGACCTTGCCTTGTGCTGTACCGTGGGTTTACCTCTGACGTGGTGACCTGAATTGCATCAGTCAGTGGGACAGGAGTAGAAGCAATGGGCTACTTTAAGCAGAAACACTGGCAGTCATTGCTGTTTCCAGCAGCAGGTTTCTGTGTCCAGCAGCAGCTTACCCTGTCTAGTCTGGAACTCAGAATGAAGATGATATTTAAACAGTGTCACAGCCAAAGTCCCATGAGTGACATTTGTAATGCTGCATGCTGCTTAACATATTTACAGCCTGTTCCAACAGCATAACCTCATGAATGAAAGCTGACAGACAAAGAAAATGAGTTGACTGCCAAGTGCAATGCAAGGAAGCTGTTTCAGTGGCACCATCCCAGCCTGGAGAATCATTCTATTTATTTTTGTATTTGATGTCTTGGTGGGAACACATGATACTCTCCATTTCTGGGGCTATTGGAGAAGGCAATTTCTTTCTTTCAAATATTTGCATTTTCAAATATTAATTTTGGGAATTGATTTTCTGTTGTGGATTATTTATATCAGCTTCTCATTTTATTATTTGCCTTAGTGAATTGTAAAAGATGTTTTTAAAAAAAGAATGACTTAAGACTTTATCATTACTTTTCCATACACATTGCAAAGAGTTTTCTCTAGTTTATTTACTTTTAAATTGTGCATGTGATTACCACAATAATATATGCACTCCCATGCTTATAGTGGCACAGTGTGTAATAGCCAAATCTTGGAAACAGCCCACATGGCCATCACACAAGGAATGGATAAAGAAGATGTGGGTTTTTTTTTAATACAATGGAGTACTACTCTGTCATAAAGAAGAATAAGCTTGAGACATTCCTAGGTAAATGAAAGCACCTTGAGTCCATACTGTTAAGTGAAATAAATTGGACATATATGTGTAAATAGCACATTGTTTCTCTGGTGTGAAAAATTGAAAGTGTAAATAAAGGCCAAAATATATATTAGGTATTGTGAAATAGGGAGAAAATATTCAAATGAGGAGGGCAAGAAGGGAGGGTGGAGGGGAAAAACAAAGAAGAGAAAAGTAAAAAAAGTGAGAAAAGAAAAAAATAGGGAAGGGAGGAGAGGTTGCAGGGAGGGTAGGGAAATGGGAAAAAAAGAATCAAGTTATATCATATACAGGTACAAATTTTCTATAATAAATGTGATCCTTGTGTATATCTAAAATGTACCAATAAAATCTGATTGAAGAAAAAATATGTTGCATGTGATACTCTTTATTTATTATATATAGGAATATATACATCTTATGTATATTACTAGATAGCTATACAGAGGATTAAACATTTCTTGTAGACAAGGTACATGTGCCTCATTATGCTAGTATTTGTTTAGTGAATCAATGAATTAAGAAATAGCTTATTTCTTTGTTTTTACATATTGCAAATGCCCCCTTTGGCTGACTTGAGAATATTTATATTTTGTATTCATTCGAATTTGTGTGCTTTCTGAAATTCCAATTCCTGCTGCATTACTAGCATGAATATCATTTGCAGAGGTTTCTAAAAGTGCAACTTTCCACACCTTCCGAATGTGTGGCTCAGAGTCTGTATTTTTATACAACCTCTCATTTCTTATTCTTTGATGATGCAATTAGCCTAACATTTGGATATTATTAAAATCATATTTTTAATTTCACTGTTGTCTAATTCATCTAGTTTTTCTTTTGTTGCAATATCTAAGAAACTTCTGCCTAATCCAAGATTGTAAAGACTCTAATGTTTCTATCTAAAAGTTTCTACACAATGTCCACAGCAGCAAACAAGCCCAATCTGGAAACTGGCACCGTGTGCGGGCCTCCGGTGGACTGGTAACAACTACATCCAAGCCCCTCCCTGTAAGTCAGTGCCATTCGCAGACTGAGGTTAGAGAGAACAATGGCCACAGCAGCAAACAAGCCCAGTCTGGGAACTGGCACCATGCGTGGGCCTCCAGTGGACTGGGAACAGCCAAACCCCAGCCCCTTCCAGTGTGTGGGCTGGCAAACAAGTAGTACCCCCCCGCCCCACTAAGCGACTGGCTTACCTGGAGAAACACAGGCTGTGATGATAGCTATTGAGGTAAAATGCAATTGGATACCTGTGGTGCTTTGGTATTTCACTAACATTGCAGGTCTAGGACCAGTGGTCTGATCATAGGTTCAGAGGATATCACTAATCAATGTGTCATCTGGGGGGGAGTCTCCTTCTGAGGGTTGTAGTCATTGTTGATTCCCTATAGTCTTGTTTTGAGGTCCTATGTTGTTTCCGTTGTTTTGTTGGGTTGGGTTTTATTCTCTTTTGTTTTGTTTGATTATGTTAAATCCCATGGCAGGAGAAGCTATTTCAAGGACAGCAAGATTTATTACGGTAGCAATTTTTGATTTGCTATTGGCTTGTTTTGAAGACCTTTATCACATTCATTGCTTTGTTCTTATTGTTTCTATTCTATTCTGTTCTGTTTGATTTATACTATGTCCAAAGTTATCTGCAGCTATTTTGAAGACACCAAAAGGCATTATGGTAACTACTGTTCATTTCATAATGTTTGGAAATCCTGTATCTCTTACACTCGTTTGTTTTAATTGGTTTTATTCTGTTATATGCTCTTTAAAATAAAAAAGTAAAAGTTTTTATAGTTTTAACTTTTGCAGGTAAGTCTGTCATCCATTTGAATTAATTGGTGTGAGGTAGGGGCCCAATTTCACTATTTTACATGTGAAAATTCAATTGTCCCAACACCATTTTCTGAAATGACCATTCTTTCCCTATTGAAATGTCTTCACACGCCTGTCACAAATCCCTAAATGTGAGGGTTTATTTCTAGACTATCAATTCTATGCCACTGATCGTTACGTGTATCCTTATGTTGTATGTCTTAATTAGTGTAGCTTTCTAGTAAGTTTTCAAATGGGAACTGTGAACCTTCCAACTTTGTTCTTTTTCCAGATTTTTTTTTTTTGATCTTTGGAAGTCCATATGAGTTTCCACAAATTTAAGAACAACTTGTTTGCAAAAATCACCTCTTATCACCTTTCAATGACTTTGGCCATAGTGCCATGGTTTTTTCTATGGCTGCATGGTTTTATTAACCAAGTGCCGTCAAAGTAGATGTTGAATTGTTCCACTGTGGCTAGGTTATGCTTTAATTTCATTGTAACATGGAAAACCTGGAAAAATACCCTCTAGGAATTTACTTTTCGCTCTGTAAGTGAAGCAGCTGAGCAAACAATCAAGTCCAGGTGTCGTGCGTGGATTACATCGCCTGGGCTTTCCCACCTGCTCCTTTCTATCCCCACCACAGTGATGCCTGCTATGCAGTTTCTCTGCTTTTTTTTTATCTTTCTTCTCCCTGCACTAATGTCTTTTGGACTAGGACTTATTTTTGTGTGTTTTGGCTTTTTGAGGACCATGATTCAATGGAATGGTCTCTATCTAATGAAATCTCCTTTCTCAAAAAAAACGAGCATTAATTATCTTCTGAAACTCATTTTGAACCACAGGGTTTACTCAGTTTGTCTTATTCTTGTACTGCTTGCTGGCCTTATGTGCTTGCTTCTATGAAAATGCCCATTAACAGAGGCTGTGTCTGTGCCTCATGGATTTCAATAACATCTTACATCACATGAGCAGATCAAGTGTTGAGAGGTAATAGACATTTTATTTTCCCAGGATTGTATGCTGGTTTACATTATGGACACTTCGTCCTCTCTGAATTGTCATAGTAAAGTTAAATATGAATGGGATTTTCCAACTCCAAGAACCAAGAAGAGGAGGGAAATCTATGATTCAGAATATGCTTACAGTCGCTTTTTCTGGGCTCTGAGAACTCTTTTTAATCTCTTGATGATAACTCAGAGTTTGTGGAATGACTTTGCAGGACAGAACCAACCTCTGACCACTCTGAAAAATCCCTCAGCCATGGACCTCTTGTCTCGTCATTCCCTTACATCTGTGTGAGCAGGGTTGGTATCAGTGTCTGACATCATGCACGAGTTTAATGGATAAATAAGTGGCTGATTAATTCTGCGATTGCATCTTGTACCTGACCAAGCACTGTGCCATGCACATTGCACTAACTGTGTAAACTGCTAAGTATTCAACCCATTGACTGATGGCTGTACTCTTCACCTGGAGACTACCTCCACTTTCCTTGTACTATTTCAATTTCATGACATCCTACCATAGATAGGATTGGTTTTATCTCTATTTTGCATACAAAATATAGAAGACCAGATGCCCCATGTTTTAAACTAGTGTTTCTCTAATTTTAATGGGAGCTGGAATACTGAGCAGGAATCCTGAAGTTCTTATTAAAGAAGATTGGCTCTGCCAGCCTTGATGAGCCTGAGAACAAAATCCTAACAAGTTCCTAGGTGCTACTGATCACTGGGTGGTTCACAGATTATACTGAGTAGCAAGGGTCTAATTAAATCTTCTCCTTTCATTCTGTGAAGTTTGGGGATTAAAGAAAAAAATAAATGAGACAAATATCCCCCACCTCCCAAAATTCTCAGGATCCTAAGAAGCCTCAGGTCAAATAATCTTCATAAACACCGTTTGACTAAGACCCTAATAATGAAGCTTAATTTATCATCCATTGTGTGAGTGTACATTATACTGCAGGCTACAGCATACTGTAGACTCACAAAGTTAGGAGATTCATACTTCTGATTTCAAAACTAACCACAGAATTATTGTGTCTTATAATGCAGGCATTAATTTTCATAATACACCTAGGACAATTCCTTGGATAAGAAAGAAGTTAAAAATTCTGTATTTAAGAATAAAAATTGTATTCACCATTTTTACTCAATTATGGATATGTGAAAACTGAAAAACAACATCACTCTTGGGAAATCTTAACCATATTCATGGGCTACCTAAGAAAATAAGGTTGTCCTCAAGCAGATAAAGGCTTGCTTTTTATAACTGTGCATTTGAGCTCCCAGGGCTTTCCAAGTGGGTGTCAATAGGCATTTATCACCGCTGCTACTTCTTACAATCAGGATGTCTCATCTGCCCAGCCCAGATAATCTCCTATCTCTGCATGCACTAAAGAGCTCACTATCCTTCACAACCTTTGTTCCTTGACAATGTCGATGATTTTGAAAGTTAAGTGCAAAAGGCAATAAAGAGTTTCAGACAGCAGATAACCCAGCTTTTGCCTGGTGGATTGTAACAAAAGGCAGAACACTAAGGGAGGACCATTGAAATTCTAGACTTTGTTGATTAAGGAAAATGGAAAGATTTTAAAGCTTAAAGACTGTAAGTCTCCTCTATTGTATTTTCTAGAGGTGCATTATAGCTAGTGTTTTTCTAGACATTTATGATCCATATTTATAGGCAAGACCCTGCATTACACAAAATTGGAAACTTTCACATTAACTGGGTTTGGAAGATTTGGGAGAATTATTGGCTCAGAGAATGACATAGTGACGAGAAGTTTCAGAAACCAAATGTGAACTTCTAGCTTAAGATGTGATATGCATCTTATGAATGAATTCTCCCTGATGCTAAACCACATTGCATGATTTCTATAATGTAAGAAGCTATCGAAAGATGCTGTCCATTTGCTGCAGTGTTGATGAGCTTTGGATGATAGCGTAGCTGAGACCACACTGAGTAACTGATGAGATGCTGCATGCAGAAATGATCTGCTTGGGAATTAATAGGTGGAACTGCTAGAAAAATCTTTCTCATACCACCAGGACCACAGCAGAGGTGCCGTAGGGAAGTGTAGGAGTGTAGGATGTGGTACAGGCATTAGGGGGTGAAATTGCCCCCTACCAATATCTAAGGGGAGCTCCCCTGAAGAAATTAGAGGAGGCCAGGATTTAGCACTCACTCTCAGGCTACTCTTGGCCCAGCTGAGCTCCCCTTCGAGGCTGGGCCACAAGGATGACTAAATTTTCAGAGGCCTCATCAAAGTTGGAGAAGGACTTCACTGGCCTGCAGATTCCATTGATGGGTAAGAAGTAACGCTTGAACAGGCCCAGGTGTGGACACACACACTGCAGGCAGGACCAGCAGGGTGGAAAAATCTGAAGAAGCAGTGAGAATACGAGCCAGCAGTTGGTAAGTTAGGTGAACTGCGTTGTGCTCCAGCACACAAACACGGGAAACAGAAGTGAGTGTGTGGGGGGTACCTTTCTATATTGAAGGGCTTGGGGATAACTTCAGTAACAGAAGACCAATCCCAGCCCCCACATCCAGAGGCTAGGATCAGCTCCATACCCAGCACAGATCCCACTACAAACTTGGCAGGAATATACAACATATTTCTGGGATCTGACTTGGACACTCTCACAGAACTGTGGATAGAGAAATTTTACTACTTCTGTTTTTCTTTGTTTGTATTTTTGTCTGGTTGGAGGATGTTTTGTTTTGGTCTTTTTTTGTGGTTATTTTTGTTTTTCTTTTTTTCCTCCTTTCTTTTCTATTTAGGTTTCTTATTTTTCTTTTTGTTTTCTTCTACTCATCTTTGTTCTTCCATCAACAGTCTCTTGGTTTTATGATATTTTCATGTAAGTAAACATTGTGTCTTTTCTTTCTGGTTCAATTAAATACTCCTTTATTTTCTCCTTCTTCTTTCTCTCCTGTGTCTTCCAGTTTCCCAAAAGTTGGATGATCATTCTTTGACTTCCAGCTTTGCTTCTACTATATTTGACCTCATTCATCTCTCTGTGTTGTCCCCTATTCCTCTGAAAACCATCTTCCATTTCTGAAACAAGGTTGCATCACTCCACTAAAGGGGAAAATCACTGCATACAAGTTCCTGGTATATGATGGAGTCTGTTATTTAACTGTAGAACTTGTTCCTATGGTTAAAGGTATCAGGTTAATAGTTATCACAGTTTGTCAGTAGCTGGGCTGTGCTTGATAATATTGTTATTGTTAACTGTATTACTTTAGCCAGAATTTCATGCACCTCCTTTATATGATAATACTGTGATTGTAAAGGGTCATAATCATGACCAAAGGACTTGGTACCAAGCCAAATAGATAGCAATTTCTCATCTTTGATAAATTGGGAAAGTAGATTCTTGGTATAGGCACAAAGACCAAGAACCACCTACATTTGAAAGACATCTTTGAGGAACAGACATTTCCTGGGAAGCCTTGATATTAGTGATAAAACTATCTACCATAAGAAATTGGCAAGCATCAACAGAGAAAACAAAACAAAATTAAAAATAGAAAATGACAAGATACAGAAGCAAAATGCAACCCCAGATGCCCATGCCCCCCAGGACAAGTCCAGAGCACAAAGAAATAGAGGAAGTCCAAAGTTATGTATTAGAACTTTCTGAAATGATAGCAACAGGAGTGAGAAAACAAATGGAATAGGCTATAAAAATATTATCTCTCAGGTACAAAAAGAAATGATGATCAAAATGAAAGACATTAGGGTAGACATAGGTAAAAAAAAAACCCAGAAGTGCTCAGGAAAACAAAGAAAACCATGAAGGTCCAACATAGGAAAGAAATGGAATCCATGGAACAGATCCAGACAGAAATACAGGAGATTAAAATATTCATTGAAAGTACATGAAATAGTGCCAGGGATTTAGCTCAGTGGCATAAGCACCTGCCTGGCAAGTATGAAGTCATGAGTTTGATCCCCAGTACAAAGAGAGAGAGAGAGAGAGAAAGAGAGAGAGAGAGAGTATATGAAACAGATTAAAGAAGGCAAGGATAGAATATCAGATCTAGAAGGTAGGATTGCAGTTAGTGACCACAAAAATAAATATATCTTAAAAATAGCAAGAGATGATGAAAAACCAGTCTAACAACTACAAGATGAAGCAAAGAAGATTAAGGTAAGATTAACTGGAGTCAATTAGAAGGGCAGAAACAGTGAAAATGTCATTAAAAACCACTTCACAGAAATAATGGCAGAAAACATCCCAAACATGGATAAAAATTTGATTTACAAATAAATGAAGCATATAGAACTCCAACTAGCTATGACCAAAATAAATCTACACCAAGGAATATAATAATCAAAATTCCAGAAATTTATTGCAAGAATAAAATATTAAAACCAGTTAGGGAGAGAAAAAAGAAATTACCTATAATAGAAAGCCCAGCAGAATCACAGCAGACTTCCCAACAAAAACTCTTGAATCAAGGAGAGCTTGGAATGATGGATTTCAGTCCCTAAAAGAAAGCAACTGTCAAGACAGATCAATGTACCCTGCTAAAGTATCTTTCAAAATCAGTGGAGAAATAAGATACTTCCATCATAAAGAAAATTTTAAAAAAATTCAAGAACACCAAACCAGCTCTTCAGGATGGGCTGAAGGATATAATAGAAAGAGAAAATGAAGACCATAAGCACAGAAACTATCAGGCAGGGCAAGCAATTAAACAGAGGGGAAAGACAGGGAACCAACAAGAAGAAAATAATATGAGAAAGATAAGCAATGCACATCTGTTATAACCATCAATGTAAATAGTCTCAATTCACCAATCCAAAGAAACAGACTTTCAGAATGGATCAAGGAAGAAAATCCAACAATATGCTGCATTCAAGAAACACATTTAACTCAAAAATAAATTCATAGACAAAAAGCCAAAGAATCAAAGACAATACTCCCAGAAAAAAGCAGGGGTAGTTATTCTATTGTAGACAATAGGAACTTCAAGCTAAGACTGATCAAAAGAGACAAAGAAGGTCACTACATACTTGGCAAGAGAAGACTCCAAGAAGAACAGATAACAATCATAAATATATCTGCACCAACACTGGTACATCCAACTACATAAAACAAATATTAATGGACATGAAAAATCAAATAAGCAGTATCAGAATTATAAAGGGGGACATTAATACCCCATTCTCACAATTAAATAGACCCACTAGGCAAAAACAACAACAAAACAGAATTAAACCAAACCAGTGAACAAATGGACTTGGTAGAGGTCTACAGGTGTTCCACCCCACAACATCAAAATACATGTTCTTTTTAGCTGCACATGGGACATTCTCCAAAAGAGACCACAGATTAGCCCATAGAACATGCTTAGGTAAATGCAGAGGAAATGAAATTATTATATGTGTATTATCTGACTATAGTGCAATGAGGTTGAAAGTCAACAGAAAAAGAAACCACAAAAGCTACATAAACACATGGAAATTAAACAACATCCTCCTGCATAATAAATGGGCTACAGAGGAAATTAAAGAAGAAATTAAATAGTATCTAAACTAAATGATAATGCTGATACAACATACCAGAATTTGTGGGACACAATGAAAGCAGTCCTAGAAGGGAAATTTATAGCAGTGAATTCTCACATCAGGGAAACAGAACAAGCTCAGATGAACAACTTAATGTTGAACCTCAAACTTCTAAAAAAAAAACAAAACAAGAACAAATTAAATCCAAAGCTCATCTGAAAGAAGAAATTAAAAAGATCAGAAACTAATGTAATTGAACTAAGAAAACATTACAAAGAATCAATGAATTGAACAGTTGGTTCTTTGGAAGATTAAATAGAATTGATAAACTCCTAGCCAATATTATCAAAAAGAGGAAAGAAAAGACTCAAATTCAAACAATTAGAAATGAAAAGAGTGAAATCACAAGAGATCTTGTGGAAGTCTAGAGGATCATCAATACCTACTTTGAGAATCTATACTCCAGTAAGACAGAAAACACAGAAAAAATGGGCATATTGCTAGACATATATGAATTGCCAAAACTGGATCAAGAAGATACAAAAATTTGAAATAACCTGGTATAAGTCAATGAAATTGAAAATGTAATTAAAAACTTAACAACAAAGAAAAACCCAGACCCACATGGATTCGCTGTTGAATTCTATAAGAAATTTGGAGAAGATCTAATGCCACTAATTGCCACGTCCTCTCTACCCATGTTCTAATGACAAGGTCCAAACATGGAAGAAGATAGATCTTCAAGGAGGACATCTTCTAAGAAAAGGCCGCAACATAAAAATTGACTTTGTGGGAATGGGTTAATGCTTCTTGGGAACTATTATATTCTTGTGCTCTAATCCAGTTTGGAAAATTTTTTCTTCTTTCTTTCCCATGCACAAAATCAGTAAACAAAGTACAAAATCCCTAAGAACAAAGGGATAATTAATAAAACGTTTTTCTACAATTAATAGTGTAGTGGTCTGACACCAAGTCGGCCCAACAAAACCAAGGTCAGATCAGAAGTTTGGGAGCCTTTAATGATAATAATAATGGCCAGCTGGCTGGGGCTGCCAGGGAACCTCCATGCAGAGAGGCCAGTATGTTACTATGTTTTGTCTTCTAAAAGAGACAGAGTAGATAACGCATCCTTGCAGCTGCAAGAACATCGCAGGGGGACGGGGGGCTAAATCAGGGCTGAATATGGTCTTGTATCTTGCAGGCTTTTAGCTAGGCTACCACAATGGAGCATTTATTAGTAGCCAAAACACACTTCAAGGTCTTTAACTAAATATAAACTTTCTGCCTATGCTGACAAATCATGTAACTATAGAAACCATGTAATCATAGAAATACCTGTTGATCCCATTCTTTTAATCTAAACTTTCAACCTCTGCCAAGAAAGAAAGTACAAAATATTCTGTTAGAGCTTGCAAAAGTGTAGTAGTAGTAGTAGTAGTAGTAGTAGTAGAAACAATAAACGAAACAGATTCATACAGTCTCTGAGCTGTCTGTGTGTCTGTTCTCCACACGCCGATGCTCAGCCCACCTTCAGGGACTCTGTGGACCTAGCCTGACTGAAACACGGCAACTAATGCTGAAACTCTTTAATGAAATTTAAAGGGAAGCAATACTTCTAAAATCATTCCTGGAAGCAAGTATTACTCTGGTACCAAAATCAGAGAAGAACCCAACCAAATGACACCTACAGGCCAATCTCCGTAATGAACACAGATGCAAAAATCCTCCATAAGATACTGGCAAATATAATGCAGCAACTCATTAAGAAGATTACACAACAAGACCAAGCGGGATTCACCCCAGGAATGCAGGAATGATTCAACATACGCAAATCAATAAATGTAATACAGCATATTAACAGAGCCAAAGATAAAAATCACATGATCATCTCAATGGATGCAGAAAACGCATTTGACAAAGTTCTATATCATTTCATGATAGCACTACAGAAAATCAGAATAGATGGTCTTTATCTCAGTTTGATAAAAGACATCTGTGACAAGCCAACAGCCAACATCATACAAGATGGAATAAAACAGAAGCTTTCACTCTAAAATCAGGAAAAAGATAAGGATGTCCATTGTCACCACTCTTACTCAATATAGTTCTGGAGACTTTCACCAGAGAAATTAGACAAGAGAAAGAAATAAAAGGAATAGGATAGGAAAGGAAGAAATTAAATTATCATTATTTGCAGATGACTCTACATAGAAGACCCCAAAAACTCCACTAAAATATTTAGATTTATTAAGTAAATTCAGTAGTGTAGCTGGATACAAAATCAGCACACAAAAATCAATTACATTTCTATACACAAATAACAAACTCATTGAAAGAGAAATTAGGGAAACCCTACCCTTCACAATAGCATCCAAAAAATGAAATACTTAGGAATCAATTTCACAAAGGAAGTAAAATATGTATGTGTTGAAAATTACTGTACTCTCAAAAAGGAGATTGAAAAGGATATAGAAAATGGAAAGATATACTTTGCTTATGGATAGGAAGAACCAACATAGCAAAGATGGTCATACTGCCAAAATTATTATTCAGATTTAATGCAATCTGAATGAAAATGCCATTAGCATACCTCACAGATCTAGAGAAAACATTCCTAAAATTCATTTGGGACCAGAAGAGGTCTAGAATAGCAATAACAACTTTCAACCACAAAGACAAGGCTGAGGACATTACAATTCCTGTCTTGAATTTATACTATAAAGCTACTATGATAAGACAGTATGATATTAGCAAAAAATAGACCTGAGGATCAATTAAACAGATTGGGAGATGTAGAAACAACTCCAAACACACTCAGTCGCCTTATCTTTTACAAAGGGGCCAAATATGTTCACTGGAAGAAAAATAGACTCTTCACTAAATGGTGCTGGAAAAACTAGCTTTCCACATGTTAAAGACTAAAATTAGACCCTGTCTATCACCATGCACTAAACTAAAGTAAAAATGGATCAAAGATCTAAATATTAAAACAGAAACACTAACTCTCCTGGAAACGAGAAGAAGCAGAACTCTTAAAGACATAGGTGAAGGCAAATTTCACGAACAAAACACTATTGCACAGAAAATAATACAAAGAGCCAATAACTGTGATCCCATCCTATTAAAAAACTTTTGAACAACAAAATAAATCACCAACAGAGTGAAAAGACAATCCACAGAATGGGAAAAGATTTTAGCCAGTTGTCCTTCAGACAAAGGACATATATCTAGAACATATAAAGAATTGAAAAAAATCAGACTCCTGGATTTAAAGACCCAGTTTGGAACTGGACATCTGAGATTAATACATACTTTTCAGATGAAGAAATACAAACAGCAAATAAATATATGAAAAAAAATGTTCAAATGTGAGAGAGATACAAATTAAAACATTGCTAAGGTACTATCTCCAGAAAGAATGGCTATCAAAAAGAAATCAACCAATAACAAACGCTTGTGGGGCTGTAGAGAAAAATAACACTTCTCTGCTGTTGGTGGGAGTGTAGACTGGTGCAACCACTGTGGAAATCAGTGTGGAGATTCCTCAAAAAACTAGGATTAGAGGTCCCATTCAACCCAGCAATTCCCTTTCTCGGTATCTTCCCTGAAGAATTAAAAACATCATACCACAGTGATATACGCACACCCATGTTTATAGCAGCAGTTTGTAATAGGTAAATTGTGGTAACAATCTAAAAATCCATCAACTGAGGAAATGCTGGTAAAGAAAATGTGATTTTTTTATACAATGGAGTACTACTCTGCCATAAATAAGGATAAACTTGGGACATTTATAGGTAAATGGTTGCAACTTGAGACCATACTCTTAAGTAAAATAAATCAGACATGTAAAAACATTGCATTGTCTCCCTGGTAGGAGAAACTGAAATTTTAAATAAGAACCAAAATCTTACAATAGATATTATGAAATAGGAAGAAATTGTTTAGAAGGAAAAATGAACTAGGGTGTTAGGAGGGGAAAAAGAAGGAAAAGAAAAGGGAAACAATTATATCAAAAAAAGGACAAAATGAAAACACAGCTTTGTAAGTAGGGAGGGCAAGAAGAGTTGAAGAGAGGGGTTTGGGGGAAAAAGAGGAATAAAAATATATCATGTACAGGTACAAATTCTCTAAGATGATTGTGATCATTGTGTATATCTAAAATGTACCACCAAACTAAGAAAAAAATGAAGAAATAATGCTTGTATGTAAAGGTAAAAACAAATGTCAGTGAGCTGCCTCTTATAGACCTAGCTCCAATCCCCCACAAGGAACTAAGCTTCTCATCTGAAATATAAAATCACAGCATTGGCATACATGGGTGGGGCTTTAGTGTCTGGACCTCAGAGAAATCTAGGCTGTAGCTGACTGCATGTGAAGGTGATTGAAACCCCGCATGCGGGCTAAGTAACCTGGGGACAGAGTAAACTCAGGAGAGGGCTTAGGCCTGAGTTCAGAGGGGTTTCTGCACTGGGAAGGATTTCTCTGAAGTTGTACTGAGGAGAGAAATTTGGTGTACTCCTAGAAGAGGATCTTGAGAAGGAGGAGGAAAACCAGGTTCATGGGATGTTTTGGATCCTCAGATGTGAGCATGGAATTGGCTCATATGATTTTAGAGGTTGGGAAGTCCCAAATCTGCAGGGTGGGCTGCAGTTGGTTGACTGGAGACATGGGGAAGAGCTGGTACTGCAGCCCAAATCTGAAAGTAGAACTCTTTTTTGCTCTGGGGACTTCAGTCCTTTTATACATACAACTAATCGAATCAGGTCTGCTCACGTGATGGATCATAATCTACTTTCCCAAAGTCCACTGACTGTAACTATAATATCATCTACAGAATACCCTCATAGCAACATTCAGACATGAATGTTGGGTACTTCCACAAAGTTACCCATCATAACATTTCAGGTTGGAAGAAGGTGGAGAATTTCTGATGTATTGGTAGAAAAGAGTCACAGGTTGGACCAGAGTAACATAATCATTCAACATGGACTGTCAAGGGCCCATTTCTGGGTAGCAATCACAGATCTATGGCATTCGTTTTGGTGTCTGAATTCTCAGACCAATTAGCTGCTGGGTGTAGAGTCAAAGAAAAAAGGTCAGCACTCACATAGATGTGAAATTTTATGCTTTGTTTTTGGAGGAGGAAAATACATAGTTTTAAAAATATATAGTTATGTGCATGTATTTTTTCATGTGAATGTTTTTCTTTCCATGTTGATTATGTAGCTCTTGTATCTTGTTTCTGCTCCTCTATCGTTTGCCTTGCTATTTTTCTTCCCTAACACTTTTCTCATTGGCTTATTTGACTATTGCACATATCTCTTAAAGCATGTTGACAGGTATCACCAAAAAGTCATAAGTGTCTAAAACAAAGCCTGTATTTATAGCATCCTGCCCAAAACAAAACCCTGAAGAAATCTACTGCTTTTTTCCGTGTTTATTGGTCACACTTTTGAGACTCAGACAAGGCAGCCTATAAGGATTGCAGATGGCTCCCAAGGTTAGTTTGCCAATAACTGTCCTAGAATTCAAATCCAGATATCCTGGCCTTGAGTCTTTCTATATCACATTGGCTCCTTAAGTCTTATTAAAAAGACATTTAACCCTCTGGTTTCATTGATCTAGGGATTTAAAGGTACAGGGATAAAGAAGAAAGAAAGCTGATGAATACTCCAGTCTCTAATTACACAGAGCAGTTAACCTCCTCCATCTTCCAGAGGCAACAGAGTGCAGGGCGCAAGTGTAAGGGCTGGGGCATGATAGGTTGCTGTGTTCCACAGCCACTCAGCTGCAGGTCAATTCAGATGAAGGAAAGATTTTACAAAATTTTTACTTCAGATAGAGAAGCTAAACATTTTAAAAAGAGAGGCAAAGATTAATGGAGGTCTGTTTTCTGCTTCTATCAAGTTTTGCAATATTTTGACAGATGCAGCAGGGAACAATTTTGCTGAAGAGAGGCGGTTAGCACCCCCTTCCCTGGTTCTGTAAACTCCACTACCTATGTCTAAATGCTGCGGCCTTTTACTAATTTGCCAGGCCTTGCCATCGCCTGTAAAGGCATCACAACGCAGTCCAGTTACTCTTAGAACACAAATGCTTACCCAAAAGAGAGGCTGCATCCTGAGTGGCATAGAAACATCAAATCAAAAGTGGATCTTTTTTTAAAAAATCATTTTACAAATATTTTAAACCTAAAAATAAATATAAATGGTGTGCATACACATAAACCATCTTCTGGATTATTTTAAAAACAAACTTCACTGTGCTAGTATCCACACTGTGTTCTAGTTGACAATAACTATGCTTTAGTAGTAGAAATCTAGGTGGGGGCCTAATAGATACAGACCAAAATATATGCTCAATTTTCTGTGCGTTTGGCCTCAGTTTGTTCATTTGTGGGATGGGTGACTTGAACCAAGCTAACTCCGTGAAAGGACAGCCACGTAGTAAAATGGGGATCCATTGTTCAGGGAGGGCGTGGACTTCGGATACTCCCACTGAGGGCGGTTGGCAGACGGGCGCTTGTGCTGGGAAATCCGAGGAGGCCTGCGCTGTCAGGGCAGAGTGGTGGCTCCGCTGCCGGCTCAGCGCGCCCCCTGGCCCAAGTCTCCAAAGGCGAGGGCCTGGGGCAGCGCGGGTGGTGACCGAGTGCGATCCTGGGCCTTGTTCACAGAGCCGCTGGCTTCTCTCCTGGGTGGCTACCGGCGCGGTCCAGTGGGAAGCAGAAGACCCTGCGCACGTCCCCAGCGGGAGGAGGAGGTCGGCGGGTCTGGGAAAGGAAGCACTGACTGGGCATCTGCGCTCGCAGCTCGGTCCCCAGCTCGGTCCCCAGCTCTTCATGGCAAAAGGAAGGAGCTTATTTTCAAAATTTCTCAAGTTCTTTTCTCAAAGCAAGGGTTGCAATAAATCTTCGTTTGCCCTCGAATGCTGGGCGCTGTGTTTGTGTTGTTCTCATTCATTTACTAAAATAAATTATGTCTTTCATGATATTTACCAAAATAAATATTCATCGAATTTACCAGGGCAGTGTGCGGAGAAAAAACACTCAAACAGAAAGCACTGGTGATGACTTCCAGGCCTGGGGTTGAGTCACCCACTGGTGAGATGACCTTGACACGTGTGCCTGACACTTCTGACTGCCGTGGTCTCCCGAGCCGAGTCCCGCCCAGAGAGGGACGGCGGCCTCTCCTCGCTGGTGCTTCGCTGCGCGCCCCAATGCGGAAGTCGACCCCTTTGGCCCAGGTCTTGCACGGTGACTTATGGAAGTGCGGCAGCAGGCTGGACCTCGTGAGTTCATTTCAATGTCTCCACATACTTGGCTGCAGTTCCTCACAGTGCAACCGCGTGCGCAGAATCCGCCCCCAGTTTACAGTGCTGGTGAGATTCTTTTCTGTGTGTACAGATTTGGTCCTAGCATTCATCTCGAGTTGCGGAGGGATTCGGGTTGTCATCATTCCTTCAAGTATCCTGAGCCAGTTTTCATCTTACCCCTCATCCTGGTTTTGTAATTATTTGCTTACTTGTAAACCTGGGAGATCTTACTGGCTGACGTCCATTCTCATGCGTATCAGGGTCTTGATGTCAAATCGGGGAAGGGACTTGGTTTTTTTTTTTTTTTTTTTTTTTGGCACCAGGGTTCGAACTTACAACCTTGCGCCTGCCAGGCAGGCACTTAAGCTGCTGAGCCAAACTCCCGGCCCTAGTTTTTTATGACAGGGTCGCACTATGTAGTTCAGGCGTGCCTTGGGCTCACATTGTAGCCCAAACCGGCCTGGAACTCGCAAGGCTCCTCCTACCTCAGCCTCCCAGTGCTGGGATTAAAGGCGTGCGCCACCACGCCGGGCTGGGGTATGGGGCTGTTGCTGAAAGCTACGAAGTCCACTTTTACTTTATTCGTGTCCTTCATTCTTAAAATTTCATTTTCAGTTTTATTGATTTCACTGGTTATTTTCTTCCCTCTTCTTGCTCTGAGCATGTTTTGTTCTTTTTATATAGATTCCTTACATTACTGATTTAAGACTTTTCTTTGTAAAAAATAATTAGTGCTGCAAATTTCCCATAGCAGCACTGTCACCATGCCCCACAAACTTCCATATATTCTAATTTTTATTCAGCTCAATATATTTTTAAAATTCTCTTTTGAATTGTGGGATATTTAAAGTGTGTTGCTTAGTTTCGAGGTATGTCAAGATCTTCACGTTACTGTCCGACTGTTTCCTTCTGCTTTAATTCCACTGTAGTTGCAGAACAGATTTTGTATGATTTCTTACTAAAGATTTGCCTTATGGCTCAGGTATGATCTATTTGGAAGATGTTTTGTGCACACTTGAAAATAATGCGAATTCCACTGTTCTGTGGTGGCGTGTTCTATATACATCAACTAGATTCCATTGGCCGAACGGTCTTCCTGGGTTCCTCTGTACCCTAGCTGATTTTTTGTCTAGCTGTTTTATCGGTTGTTGAAAAAGGTATATTGAAGTCTCCAGCCATAATTCTGGTTTTATCTATTGTCATTTCAGTTCTGTGTATTTTACTTCATAGACTATTTTCACATTTGGAGGATGTGCATATTAAGGATTACTGAGCTTTTTATCACATTATGAAGTTCCTCTTTTTCTCTGGCTATTTTCTTTGGCATGAAGATTACCTTATCTGGTATTAATAAAGCTACAACTTCTTTCTTTTGACTGAGGTTTGCATCATATTTTTCTCTTCCTTTTTCTTCCAGCATACCTATATGGCTATATTTGAATCAGTTTTTTCTAGACAACATGTGAATAGGTCATAGTTTTAAATCTACTCTGCCAATCTATGTCTTTAATTATGTACTTACATTATTTATAGTTCTTGTAGTTATTCATGTTTTAGAACTTTAAGTCTTCCATTTAATTTTTTTATCATCTATTCATTCTGTTGTTTTTGATTGTTTTCCTTTTCCCTACTTTCTGTGAGTTACTCGAGTATAATTTATAATTTATTTATGTATGTTTTCCTCTTGTAATTTTATTATAAGGAACTGAATAAAATTTATAAATTTTATGACTTATAAGTATATTTATGCTTGTAAGAAACTGGAAAATTACAAATTATGTAAAGTAATTGATTAAATAAGCTTTTGGTTATTCATGGACTTCTAGCATATGTATTAATTAACCATGATGTAAATAAATATCATAAATGATAAAATACTGTTAAATTGTAAAACAATCAGACAAACCATGTTTAGAATACATTCATTAAAATATGTGGAATGGTGTATATGGGAAATTTAGCTACCCTGTTATCTGTCTTCGTAACCTTTAGTCAGTTATTTAACTATCTTATACTTCAGTTTTCTTATATGTAGGAAGGGGAGAGTGTTTAGACTACTTTGTAAGTTTTCTGGGAGGGGCTGATGGTTTAGCAAGAAGAGTGCCTAGGACAGAGTAAATGTTATATAAAGTTCAATTACTATTGCTTTTACTACAGTTATTGAAGGGAATTGGAAGTTGTATATACAGATGTTGGCAGTAGTTAGAATTATCTAGATGTAATATTTTGAGGTGTTTATTTCTTTTTGGTGGTTGTTTTTATTTTCATTTTTTAAGAATCTTAATAAAGAAAAATTTTTGAATAAAACATACCATATCAAATTTGAGAGACAGTTGATGAATAAAGTTGTGCATGTAATATGTATATTGGCAAAAATAGAGAAAATTCAATTTACCTGTAAACCCCAAGCTTACTCATGACTAAGAGAAATTTTATTGTGGTTTGTCAGTTACATTTATCTTTGTGGTTGATTGTGCATTGCTATAATCAGAGTGAATGCTTATTAACATGCTTTTTCACACCATGCTAAATGCATAACTTAATTTTAGAAAGTATATACATAGCAGTTTATGTTATAAACAGTACTTAGTGGATATAAGAGTACAATTCATGTAGACCTACTTCTTTACTAATCTTTGGATACTTCCGATTTGGGCTGCTATAATTATGTTATGCCTTCTTGTCTTTTTGTTTTGCTTTGTATGTATTTTGTGTTATGACAGACATGAGAAATGGCCTATCTAAAAGACTTGAAAAAAATCTGTGAAATTTATTGTCAAAATTCTTTCAAGATATATTGGTCAGCTTTTCCAATGCTGACACAAAATACCCAACGCACACATCTCCAAGGAGAGAGGTCTCCTTTGGTTCACAGTTTCAGGCCGTGGTCAGCTGGCTACAAGGCAGAAACCTCGTGACAGAAGGGTATGGGTAGCAAAGTTGCTGTGCACATGGTGGCTGAGGTAGTAGTGGGGGTCGAGTGGCAGCCAGATACGCGCTTTGAAGGCGCGACCCACCTCCAGCGGGGCCTCACCTCCTAACAGCGCGTTAAGCTGTAAACACCAGCGGAGTGATCCACTGGTGAGTGCAGTGTCTCTGTGATCTGATGCGCACTCTGTGTGAGTCTCTTCATCCAGGCAAACTGACAGTGAAGATTAACTGGCGTCCCAGAAGTCTCTTAATGTCTGCTAAGCTAGAAAAACTAGGACCGCAATTGATTTTGTATATGTTTTGAGACTATGGAACGCCTTAAAATCTTTTGCTAATTATTAGGTGAAAAACTTACTCTCTACATTTCTTCTTCTTCTTTTTTTTTTTTTTTGTACTGGGGATTGAACTCACAGCCTAATGCCTGCCAGGCAGGCACACATGCCACTGAGCTAAATCCCTGGCCCTATTTTTTTGAGACAGAGTCTCACTATGCAGTTCAGGCTGGCCTTGAACTCACTTTGCAGTGCAGACTGGTCTTGAACTCACAGTGATCCTCCTGCCTCAGCCTCCCGAGTGCTGGGATTAAAGGCTTGTGACACTATGCCCGGTCATCATTTCTTCATTTTTGATGGTTTTGAAATTTTTCCCAATATAAATTTTTAAGTCATATCTTTTGTTTTGTAAATCTGTAGATACGCCTTGATCTCAGGGGTGTTCAGATTCTTGGGTATATTCTCTTTATTTACAAGTGTATTTACACTTGTTTTTCTTGCAAACATTATTTTAGTCTGTTGTTTGTGTTTATATTTTAGTTATTATCTTTATGTACAAAAGTTTTAAATTTTTTATAGTCATATCTTTCAATATTTTCCTTTGTCAACACAAGAAACATAAGAAATATGTTACTATTAGGTTTAGAAAAGACCTCATTTTAGAGTTTTAAATAAAATGTCACTTTTTTTTTCTTATTGCTTTTCATTGATTTTTAAAGCAAATTTTTAACTATTCAATCTATTTGACATCTGTATCGAACTGAGAGGTAATGTGGGAAAATCTTTTAAATGAACAAGAGGAATAAAATTTTGATGGGAACATACAGTTGATATTAAATGAAAGACCAGTGTATTGGTCTCTATGGACACTAACCTGCCTGGACTTTTCTTGGACAGCTATTCTTATTTCACTCTAGGTTTGCTGGCCGAAATTTAGAGAAAATGCTTAGGACCACAAACATTTCCAGTCCTTATGTTATGATAAATGGCCTAAAGACCAGAAGATGTGTATTTAAAATACTCGGATGATTGTCAAAAATGTATCATGGTTGGGGATTTAGGCTTTTGGGGCGCAGAGAGCTGAATTCATGTCTTGTTTTGCCACTTACAGGGTGTGTGTCTGAGGGGAAGAGAAAGATGTTAAGCCTCAACTTTTTGTCTCTTAAAGTGAACAAATTATCTACCGCATGGTTAAGGTAGCAAGGGTAGGTGAGAAAGTATAGGTTAGCATTTAGGAATATGCTTGTTTCAGAGAAAGCCCTCTGAAAATGTTCCTAGTCAGTAGTGTTAATTCTGGGTTTTACTCTGTTTCGTGTGTCCCCCCCGGGTAGAGGAGGATGAATAATGACAGATGCTGGATGTGCCGAGGTTGCGGGTTGCTTCAGGAGATATCCGCTCTTTCTGTCATGGACCACTTTCTGGTAGTGGAGGGGATAGGGCTGGGGTTTGTGATGGCTGTGTGCTGTCTGTCGTTCAGCACGGCTGCTTCTCCTGGGGCCCTGTGGAGCAGTCTGTGAGAGCTTGTCTCCTACCCCTGCGTCCCCTTGGCAAGTCAGCACAGGGTCACAGATGAGACAGGCTGAGAGCAACGGGGCAGGGCACTGAACGTTGGTTACCCGGTCAGTGCTGCAGATGTTTCTGAAGGGGAGGAGTCGATGTCCCCTCCACCTCGGGAAGAGGATGCAGAGCGCGTTGCCTGGAGACAGCTGTGAGGCAGAGACACAGGCTGGAGGCTTTCCTGCTTGTTAAATGCTGCAGAGACAGGCGGGCAGGAAGGGCAGAGGTGCACTGGGCCAGGTCCAAGGGAGAGGAGAACCAACTGATCTGACCACATTTGTCTGTCTGTGATTTGAGGAGGACAAATGCAACCAGATGTTAGGTAAACTGATGAAAACATTTTATGCTGTAGCAACTGACAGGGGAAAGTGCAGAGCTCCATCCTGAATTGTGCAGAATCAGATATTTTATTTTATTTTTTATTTTTTTATTTTTAATTTTTTTTAAATTTTATTTTAAAGATAGTAAAATCCAACAAAACATAACAGAACAAAGTCAATCAAAACGAAGCAGTAGAACTGGTACAAAACTTCAAAGCAAGATACTAGGAAAAGAATAGCTACTATAGTATATCTTATTTTCACAATAGTCGACCATTCCATCAGGTATAGTAAAATCAAACCAAAAACAAAACAGAATAAACCAATCAAAACAGAATATGAAATAAAGCAAAAAATAAATTAATCAGAATAAAGCAAAACAATGAGAACATACCACCTTGAACGTGCCCGAACTCGTCTAATCTTGGAAGCTAAACAGGGTAGGGCCTGGTTAGTCTTGGATGGGAGAATCAGGGATTTTAAAGGGAGAATGAGGGATAATGGGGCTGGAAGGAGTGTGTGGCTGGGCAGACTGTAGAGGTGGAAAGTTAGCGAAGGGCTGAGAAGCTCAGTCGGTGCGATCATGGTCAGGCAGCTGGGTCTGCAGTCTGGCGGCCACTGATGTTAAGATTCCATCCTCCCGAAGGGACCAAGGACTACATTTCAAAGGAATGACTCGCAGATCCTGGAAAAGGGCACATCTAAATTCTAGGAGATACATAATGGAGCTCTCAAAGGGACAGGACATAGCACTTTACAGTCAGTACTCTAAGAAAGGAGGAGGGTGGCTGAATGGTAAGGTGTTGACTGGAACAAGTGGTAAAGTCTCTTGACAGCCAGAGCTGCTTCACACAGGAGCTTGCAGGGGCAGGGGTGCTCTGGGCAGCAGGTGTTGGTCAAGTGTCTTCATGCAGGTGCGGTCAGGAGCCTTCAGCTCCCCTGGGTATGGGAGGGGAAGAGTCGGAGTGCTGGGTACCTCTCTGGCTCTACCACTTGGGGGTGGGCAAAGCAGTCTCTCTCAAGCTATACTGATGAAAATGGGTAATATATGTGAAATGACATGGAAAAGTTAATGTTCATTTTTAATACTAAGAATTATAATTGGAGAACTGGGCTTCCTCTTGTGTTAGGAATGGGTGGCGCTTTGTAAGTGGCCAGTCTTCCGGATGTTGGGGGAGGGGCACCTGAAGGCGACGCTCCCAGAGCTGCTTTTCATTCTCTTTGTGAAGGGATTATTTCTGACTGATACCTCAAACTTGCTTCCTTTGTTTTTTTCCCCTTTTCTTTTTGGACTTGCTTCCTCTGCTCAAGGCACAGCAACCTAAAATCCATTGCCAACAGGGAAGATTCTTTTTAAAAAATGCTCAGTATGCTCAAAGTGGGAACAAGATTATTTTTTAATTTTAAAAGTTTTTTTTCCCCTTGTACTGGTATTATGCTAAAAAAAGAAAGAGTCTGATATTCCAAACTACTTTTCTGTCCTGTATCCACGAGATACGTTACTTGGAAAACATTCAGTTGTTTGATAAAGGCTGTGACTTCATTTTTCACTTTAGAGGACTGACAGAAACATTTAAGTGAAGTTCTAGTTTATCAACTTCAAAGCTTAATTAAGTCAAAATACCTTTTGAATTTGGATGAAAACACGAGGTGGAGTTTTGTTTTTACTTTGTACTTAATCTGCTCTCCCAGGGGGATAGTTGCTTGTTAACAGGAATGTTAGGGAATGCTGTCCTCTGTTTTTATAATGCTTTCATCTTTTCAAAGTGCTTTTCATTATCTCATTTGACCCTCACAACCAACAAAAGAACTCAGAGCCTAGAGGTCAGAGTGCTGGCACAGGAAAGGGAGCTGCAGCCAGGGATGGGAGAGATCAAGGCCCTGGAGTTCTTATGCTGGATGCCCTCAAATGCTGTCCACTTGGAGGCCACAGCAGGGCTGCGACATTGCAGATCTACTAGAAATTCATAGCTAAGCTCCACAACTTTAGTGGAAGGCTTGGAGAACTTCTGTTTTGAGGTTACATTGAGATTACTGCTCAGCCTATTTAGTATCCTGTAGAAGAATTTTGGGAGGATTTAAAACTAAGAATGGTCTTTTCTGAATGTTTCGTTTTTCTCTTTTCTAAAACAGCTCCATTGAGATAGAATTTATATACCATGTGATTTGCACATTTAGAGTTCGATCCCATGGTTTTTAATACATTGACAGATACGGACAATTATCCTCACAGTCCATTTTGAAGTACTGTAACATCTCAAAAGAAATCTCTGTACTCTTTAGCTGTGACCCTCATATTCCCCCATCTACCTCTAGCCACCTACACCTAATTTACTTTCTGACTCTCTGGACTTTCCTGAGCAGTGCTGCCCCCTTATCCACAGTGATAGAGTCCAAAGCCCTAAGCAGATGATAGGTACTGCTCTACATGTTTGTGTACGTGGTTTTTTGTGCACGTATGTTCTCATTTCTATTGACTAAATAGTTAAGAGTCAAATTACAGGGTCAGATGATAATTCAACATTTAAGAAGCTATAAGCTATAGTTTTCCAAAGTACCTTCACCTTTTTATGTTACCACTGGCAATGTAGAAGTGTGCCCATTTCTGAACAACTTTGCAAGTGCTTACTATGTAACATTTTGATTCAACCAGCCACATAAAGTGGTATCTCATCATGGTCTGATTTGCATTTCCTCAGTGGCTCAGGGTGAGACCATCTTTTCATGTGTTAATTGGCCATTTGGATATCTTCCTTAAAATAAAAGTCTATTCAGATCTTTTGCCCATTATTTAATTGGTTTTTGGTCTTTATTTTTGGATTATATTTTCATTTCTTGATGGTGACCTTTGAAGCATACAACTTGTTAATTTTGTTGAAGTCTAATTTATCTATGGTCTTTTGTTTCTTGTGCTTTTTTGTATCTAAAGATCTATTGCCAAAGCCAAAGTCATGACAATTTACAATTTATCCCCATGCTTTCTCCTAAGAGCTTTAGCACTTACATTTATGTCTTGATCCATTTTAAATTCACTTTTGTTTATGGTAGGAAGCAAGAACCCAGTTTGTGTGTGTGTGTGTGTGTGTGTGTGTGTGTGTGTCTAGCTGTCCTAGTAATATTTGATGACAAGTCTTTTCTTTCTCTATTGAATATTCTTACACTCCTATTAAAATCAGTTGGCTATAGATATATAGATGTTTGGGATTATTTCTGAACTCTGAATTCTATTTTTTTGGTTCTTATGTCTACCTTTTTGCCACAATAATTGTGATTATCATCCTTTTTGTAGAAAACTTTGAAATTAGCATTATGGTTTAAGTATGAAATGTCCCCCAAAGACCCAGATACCAAAGGCTTGATCAATACAGCAGTTTTCAGAGGTGGTCCCTAGATAGGTGATTGGGTCACAAGAGTAACCACCTTATTAACTCATTGATGAATTCATGGGCAGATGGGCTTTTGGGAGGTGGGACCCAGGTAGAGGAAGTAGGTCACTGGGGCTGTTCCTTTGAAAGGTAGGTCCTGTCTTTAGTCCCTTCCTCTGTCTCTTGCTCTTTTCTTCCTGGTTGCCACAAGCTGAGTCGCTTTTACCCACCATGCCCTTTCATTATAATGTTTCTGCCTTGGAGCCACCAGACCATAGACTGAACCCTCTGAAACTGTGAGCCAAAATAAACATTTTCTTCTTTAAATTGTACATGTCTTCTATTTGGACCCAGTGGTGCTACACTGACTATCAGGAAGTGTGACTCCTGATATTTTGAGTATTCTAAATCCTTTAAATTTTGTGTGATTTTCACAATCAGTTTTATTCTGTATGTGTGTTTGTCTGTGTGTTTTAAAGAGGTGGGGAAAGGCTCACTATTGTTGGTCTTGAGGGTTCTGAGTATTCTAGCTGGTCTTATACTCCCGGGCTCAAGTAATTCTCTGTCTCAGCCTCCTGAGTAGCTGACACTATAGGTGTGCCCAGATCAGTTAGTTACTTTGCACAAAAGAGTCAATTAAGATTCTGATTGGAATTATGTTAATGTAAGGATCAGTTTGGAAAGTGTTTTCATCTTAATAGTTTCATATGTTCATTCCAATATTTTTCAATTTGTTTTGATCTTTACTTTAAACAATACTTTGTAGTTTTTAGAGTATAAGTTTTGGACTTCTTTAGTAAAATGTATTCTGAAGTATTTTATCATTTTTAATTATTGCAAATGGAATTGTTTTCTTAATTTCACTTTCATATCGCTCACTTGCAAATACACAAAACCACCATCAACTTTTGTGCACTGATCTTATATCCTGCAGCCTTGCTAAGCATGTTAAGTAGTTCTACTAACTTTTTTGTGGTGGGTTCCTTGGGGTTTTTTACTTATTCCATGGAATAATAACATCTGTGAACTGATATAGCTTGACTTTCTTTCCAATTTGGATGCTTTTTCTTTGACTTATCTGATTGTTTTGGTTAGAACCTCTGTAACAATGTTGAATTTCCATAGGGAGAACAGCCATCTTTCCTCATCCTGTTCGTGATGTAAGGGGTAGAATATCTAGTCTTTCACTATTAAGTATAAGGCTAGCTGTGGGCTTGTCACAGATGTCCTTTACTAGTCTCTTCCATTCTCAGTTTATTAAGTGCTTTTGTTATGATTGGGCATTTAATACTGTCAAGTGCTTTTCTACATTTATTGAGATGATTATGTGATTTAAACTTTTTATTATATTGATATGACATATTAAAGTAATTATTTTTTCAGAGGTTGAACCAACCTTACATACTTGGGATAAATCTCATATGGCCATGGTACATAGTCTTATAATATGTTATTTATAGTGTGGGCTAACTTGTTAGTAAAGATGCAGTTACGTTGTGCCAAACTCATTTTAAATTGAAAATATCATAGGTTGAAAATGTGTTTAGTACATTGAATTTGCTGCAATAGTTTAGTCTAACTGTGAGGGTCGAGACGCCCGTCGTGTGGAGGAAGACACCAACAGACACCTTCTCATGCAACTGGCAGGGGGTCTTTTTATTGTCCAGGCATGCGTGGGGCTCACTGAACACGCAGGAACAGAGAACCCTGAATTGAACCTGAGCAGGGCTTATAAGCTATAGAACAAAGGGAGGAGGGATCTTTGCAAGTGTGGTTATAGAAGCAGATGGCATTGGTTAGTTTAAATGGCTTTTTTACATTCATTGGAGAAAGTAACCATAGGGAGGTCTGAGGTTGGGGGCAGTTTTTATCTCGTAACCCAGTTTCCCTGTCAGCTCTGTCCTTGGGCAGTCTATAAACTGTAACAGCTCAATTCCCGGAGTGGGGGGGGGGTGAGTGAACAGTACAAACCATGCATTGTATTAATGACAGGGAAAAATCCTCCTTACATTCCCCCCTTCTTGTGTTGGGAATCTCTAATCTTAGAGATCGGAGCGCCTGTCATTGGGATCATCTAGAACTGCATATTGTTGTCTAATGAGCATTAGTTTGACATTGCCAATCTGACTTTGTAGTAAGTTTATTATTTTATTTAATATGTAGGGTCCTATGGTTATTATTAAGAGT
>RJWM01019501.1:0-38937 GCA_004363535.1 Dasyprocta punctata | reverse complement strand
CTTGCTCAGTTTGCTGTCTTCTGGATCCTGTCCTGCACTTACTGCCGTGAGGCTGATGGGCCCCCAGAAGGGTTCCTCTACCCCAACCCTCTGTATGTGGCATCATTTAGAGACAGGGTCTTTGCAGATGTATTCAAGAATCGCAAGAGGAGATATCCTTGGTGAAGGGGGTGTGTCCTAAGTCCAGAGAAGACTTTCGTTCCAAGTCAGAAGAGACGCGGACGCAGAGGAGGCCATGCGAAGTGGAGGCCAAGACGGGGCCCACGGGGCCCCAAACCAAGGAACACTTGGAGTCCCAGGGTGCCGGGAGAGGCGGGAAGGATTCTCTGCTGAGGGTGAGGGAGCGTAGCCCCGGGACTCCTTGATCGCAGATTGCTGTCTCCAGAACCGCAGTAGAATAAATTCCTCTTATCTTACTCCGCTGGGTTCCCGCTCACCTGTTACAGCAGCCATGGGGAGCTAATCCACCCACTGAGGCAGAAATTTGGGGGTGTGGCCTGGGAATCTTCCTGTTAATCTGTCTCCTGGGGAACCTGGGTTTCCTAAGAGCCCAGGGGCTTCCAACCTCAGGAGGTTTTCACTTTAGATTTCCAAGGACGGCGACTCAGGCCGCTGTGTCGCCCACGAAGGTGGCCGCAGTGGTATCCGGCGTCCGGATGCACAGCGCAAGTGGGCGGCTGAGACGATGCCCTGCGCTCAGTCTTGCTGGAACATAAATGAGGCTCTTTAGTGTTGTAATACAGTATTTTACATTATGGAGTGTGACACAGAACAATTTCACTGGAATTAAAATGTATACGGAGCATTTGTTCTCCTCCCATTATTCCTGGCTCTCAAATGGAACCTTAACAAGGATTATGGCTCCGATGGTATCGTGTGGGTGCATTGTAAACATCTGGCTGATCTCAGGACCACCTTTGGGAGTGGATGGTTCGGCGGCGGCAGGGGACGGCACACTCCCTCTGCTGATGAGTGTGGGCCACGCGGGAGGAGGCAGTTATAGAACCTGCCTCTTCTCTCCCCAAAACTGCTTTCCTGTGGAAATGCAAAAAGGCATTATTTCTGGCTGCGAGTGTCTCATTTCTTGTGTTTCTGGCAGCCGTGCTTTTGCTGCCCAGCCGCTCTGCTCCAGCAGAGGCAGAAGGATGGCCCTGCGACTCGGGAAGCAGCTGCTAGCCCGGGTTCTGGTGGCTCCATTCTGGTCACCGCCGCCCGCTGCGCTACGCCTAGTTCCGTGGTGGACGGGGAGCCATCAGTGGCTGTGACGCAGCCCCGGGCCTTACCCTGGTGTGGGTGGCTGAGCATGTGCAGCCGGGCTCCCCCGTCTCTGGGTTGCCATGAACATCCCGGAGTCGGTGCTGACTGGAGAGGCCCGGTCTGTGAAGACAGCGGCGGCTGACACTGGGCGCCAGGCTGTCTCGGCCCATTGCTTCTCCATCTTGGAGCCCAAGCAGAGGCTCCCTGGGTCTGAAAGCAGGAACAGCCTGGCCACAGGTGACATTTTCCTGCTGGTGTCACAGGGCAGCTCCACCAGAACCTGGAGCCAAAGCCGGACAGTGGGGTAGAGCGGGAAAGGCCTGCTAGGGGAGCCAGAGGACTGGGCAGGCTGGCCACTTGTTCCCGGCCTTTTCCTGGGGCCCAGCTTGGCACCCATCAACATCTCTCCCTTCTCCTTTAGTGGGATCTTTCAGCGGTGCCGGCGGTTTGTTGTCAGGGACACCCCGTGCTGATTGGTTAATGAGGACCAAGTGTGATCTGCTGCGTCCTGTGGGACGCCTCCCGCCCATGGGAGTCCCATCTCTGTCCCATGTGTGGCCCCACCATGAGTGGACAGCACTGCTGTTCTGTCACTGTGGCCTGTGGATCTAGGGGTCCCCATGCTGGGCACTGGGGCAGGCTCTTCCCCGTACCATCCAGGGTAACCTGCACAGCCACCAGGGCTGGGACGGTGCGGGGCTGCCTGCTGCAGTTCCCACTGCGGCCCCATGTGGGCCAGGGCTGTGGTGGGGCCTCCGCTGAGAGGCCGGGGCTCTGCTCCTGTAGTCTGCGTCACCGTGGAGTGGGGCTCCCCCGGCTGGAGATGGGGGGAAGAAGGAGGCCCAGTGTCCCATCAGCTCTGGGGATCTGGTCCTCGGTCACCAGCTGTGCGGCACCAGGTGCGTCTTGCCTGTGGTCTGTGCTGCCTTTGGTGGGATGAGGTCTTGCTCTGGGGTCCTGCTGGAGTCTGAGGGACCGATGAGATGATCCTGTGCAGGGGCTGGCTTCCTGCGGCCTGGGTTATGAGCCGATGCACATCAGCCCTACGTGAGCCCAGCCAGGGTGGCTATCCTGCCCTCCTTCCCTTCTCAGTCCCTCTCCTTCCGAGAAGCTTGGGGACACGTGTCCCCCACCCCCTTCAGTCTTTAGAGCAGCTGGCAGGAAGCAGGTCTGGGAGTGCACTGCATTCCTGAATTCCCAGTTTATTCCCGCCTTCCTGAAGCATTGCCCCCTTCCCAGAGCAGGATGGAACCGTGTGGGAACGGGCACTTGCGTTCCCCTGCCGTCTCACTGTCCGTGGCAGACTCCGGCTCCGCAGCAATCCTGCTTCGCGTCTGCTCCCTGAAAGGTGGGGGTGAGCTGACCTTCGAGGCAGTAATTTTTCCATTAGACGATGGCTTCATTCAATGAGTTTTTATGGTTTTGTTTGGGGACTTTCCCCTTATTGGCCTTTACATTCTGATGTGTGGCCAGAGACCTTTTGGCAAAAGGCATGTTTTTAAAATTGAGTAAATAAATTATAGAGTGACTTATTTAAAGCTGCATAGACCCGTGGGAGAGGGGAGAGTGCAGGAACATAAGTTACTCACGGTTGTTACTTATTAATAGGGTATTGGTATGATTGGATTATGTCATATCGTGTTTAATGCTCGAGTGCCAATGAACCGATGGGTTAGGAAGCAAGTTATTCCAAAGGTAGTCCTGCTGCGTGCTGACTGTAGAGAGGTAGTTCTTCCTTAAGTTATCTTATTCTTTCCCATCTTCCCTCAGACACAAGGAAGGGATTATACAACTCGTCTTATCTAGTTCTTATATTTCAAGGTAAAAACAGAATTCCAGTGCAGGACTGAAGGCTATAAAATTGTGATCAAAAGTCTGTAAAATTATAGAACTTATGTTTTCTTGATGAGAGAGAGGTGGCTTCACAATGAATTTTTTTCCTTAAAGGAGCTAACAGCGTAAGGACTGATTCTCATAGGAGTATAAAATGTACTTTCATGTGAGGAGAAAAATAGAGTTCCATGCTTGAGAGGTTAATGTCTGGTAAACGTCAATTTTCTACAATCCTGGCTAATAAAAATAGCTTATAAGACGTAAAATGTCATGCTGCCGAAATTATAGGGCCCTTTGAAATCCACCTTGAGGTCTTGTCCTCTTTGAACGTGGACTTCCTGTGGTTGAGGGGCGACACGGTGGGGCCGCTCTCCAGGGAGGTGAGGGTCTTTCCCTGGAGCAGTTCACCCCGTCTGCTGGCTCTGTGTGCCCGGGAAGTGTGGGAGCCCCTTCCTGTGGTGGATCTGGTCAGCTTGGTGAACCCAGACTGTGGATGCGAGTCCACGGTGTGGCCTCAGGGAAAGCAGGTATTGAATGCTGCGGGCGTGATAGCCGCCAAAGGTGCCAGGCGTTAAAGGCGTTGGCAGTGACCGACTTTGGTTGCAGCCCGTGCATGAGAACGGGGTCATCTTCGCTTTTCACGTGGAACCCCATGCACCGAGTCTCCAGAACTTTGCGGGGTTTCATGGGGAGAGCGGGCAGCGTCTCCCCTTTCACATCCTGCATTCCCGTTTGCTTTACCTGGGACACAGGTTGGAGCGGGACGAGCAAAGGCCCGTGCGGATTCAGGACACGTGGATGCCTGGTTGGGGAAGGGGTTGCTGTCCGAGTGCTGGCTTCCCTGCACTCTTTGGGGCTGGCTGAGCCCACTGACGGGGAAGCGCCTTCTCTCCAGGTGACAGAATCGCCTTCCGCAGCGCGCCTGCGCTGACTCTACCTGGCCGGGGGCCGTGGGCTGTCCTTGTCATTTCTTTGTGAGCAAGATTAAATCACCCTGCGGGCTGGCGTGGGGCCACAGGGCTGTGGTTCTGCCGTCTGGGCACGTGAGGACCCCGCTTGGAAGCCCGCACCTCTGTGTTTAGACCCCGTGCTCGCGGGATGCCGCCTCCATAGCCTTTACTGCCAGCCTCACCCAGCGCACGAGGCTGTGCGAGGGGAAGGGACGAATTCGGTTTTCAGCGCCACCCACCTGTGGCTGTACCTTCTCCCTGGACCACGAGAAAAGGCGCCACGCCTGAGGAGGCTCTGTCACAGTGCGAGAGAATCCTGATTTTGCCTTTTCACAACCGAAGCTTAAAGACAAAGTATGGAGCAGTTCTCCACTCATCACGCAAAGGTTTCTTTCAGAGGCAGGGTGGAGACTGGGTCTGGCTCGCTCAGGTTTGCGTGTGCTGTGTTCAAATAAGACAGCTCGCTTGAGCAAGCAGCCGGGAACTGGTGGCCAGGGGGCTGGCCCCTGGGCAGTGGCCAGCAGGAGTGGCAGTCTGGTGGCACCACGCTGCTCTTGTACTTGGTGTCTTCCTTCTTCCGTTTAAAATTGTGTCATTGATGGATTTTCCTCTTTGCACAAAAGAAACCCCTGAATGAGTGTCCTTTTTACAGTGGGCCTGGGTCCTCTTGGCAGCCCCCAGGCCACAGCCTGCTGATGCTGGGACCGTCAGAGGCATGCCCCATTGTTCAGTTTCCAGAAAAGGTTTCTGGAAGGACATCACTTTCTGACATGCACATAAAGAGTCCCCCAGCAGCTTTCTAAGGTTGGACTTCAAGGAGGCACTAATTAATCACTTCCTGCAGTCCCCGGAGAGCTGAGGGGCTGCTCCTGAGATAAGGAGGCCCCCGACCCCATCCTCTGTCCACTGCTCCTCTCTGCCAGGCAGAAAATCGCATTGTTTTCTCACTGTGGAAGGCGCTCATCCTATCAGAAATCGTCCCCTCCATGCGCAGTTATCTAGGCTCCTCTTATTGCATTTCTCCCTTATCAGGGTTTACATAATATTATTTTCTCCTGCGTAAATGCCACGCAGGTCAAACTTTTGTTGTTAGAAAATGGCATCTTCAATGAGCGCATTGTTTATTGCAGATGTTCCCAGTCACCCTCGGGGACGGTAAATACCAACGCTAAGACGGTGCACG
Source organism: Dasyprocta punctata (assembly GCA_004363535.1). Taxonomy (NCBI): domain Eukaryota; kingdom Metazoa; phylum Chordata; class Mammalia; order Rodentia; family Dasyproctidae; genus Dasyprocta; species Dasyprocta punctata. Next base: position 33,714 of record RJWM01019501.1, on the reverse strand, counting down.
ATTCAGGACCCTTGTCTGTGCGTCTCTGAAGGAGCCCTCATTCTGAGCGCCAGGAAGATGGGAAGTGAACGCTTATCTATTTATTTCCTGACGTAGTGCACCGTTCATCTCGACTTGCCGTCTCCCAGCGGAACTGCTCTTGGTGAGACTGTGGCCTCACTCTGGGAAATTATTTGATTTCTGATGTAAGAAAAAGGATTAGTGCGGTTGGATTTTGATAAGGCTGGCCGTCTGGCGTGGCACAGACTTTCTCATCCCTCCCGTATCACTGGCAGTCGGTTCGTTATGCTGGAACACTGCAGAGCGGCGATACGGGGCGTGCAGAGATAATTGTAGTTTTGCTATTTAAAAAATAAGTGTACTGCTTTACAGTGTTAAAATGATAACCTGTTTAGGGAAACTCACAGTGCCTGTCTTTTGGCAAAGAAAAACCTCTTCTGGCAGCTTGACTTGGATCTTATTAATCTATTTTTATTTTCCCAGCATAAATTAAAGTCTTGTTTCTGTTTGAAAACTTAAACACTAGACCCTGCGACCGTGCCTGCCCTGTAGCACTAAACACCTCTGCAGAGGTTTTGTTCCTTAGCTATCCAGTAGTCTCTGGCTTTGAACTGGGGTGTATTTGCCTTGATTTGGTGTCGGGAGCTTCATCTGCAGTGGGCACTTTTTTTATCAAAACGTTAATCATGGAGGTCACCTGGGTTTGCAGGGAATTAGGACCATCACTCGAGCAGTGAGTAAAGACTGTCCCATGTCCCTGCTGCTCCTTGCTCCCTCCAGGAAAATTGTAGGGCTGTGCTTAGCAACCACATACACTTCTGCAACTGTCACTGGCATTGCTGTCTGCTTTGTGGCCAAGTTGGCTGTTTTGGTGTGACGAGCGTCAGCGGAGGCCTGAGTGGTTCTGGACTGTAGAGACTGGGCCCGTTACTTTATCAAGCAGCTCTAAGGCGGCCAGAAGGCAGTATCGTACAGGGGGAGGTGTGAAGCCAGCACATGCCACACTTTTACTAGTAAATCACATGGCTCGTTTTGCTGTTGTTACTTATATTTGCTTTATAGATGCTATGGATCTTCAGATTCTTAGATATCAAAGTATCTAAAGCCATCATTGACCCATTAATCTGGGACCCACAGAGTCTGAGACTGTCTAACACCATCAAAGGCCCCTGCATCCCCCAGATGAAAGGCAAACCGTGCCGTTTTAGGCACTCCACACGGTGGTCCCCGTACTCCTTCCCTTTCTCCCCCCCGCCACGCCCACTCCCTTCTCAGCACCAGCACCAAGCCACCTGTGGAGGCAGCTGGAACGTGCCACCTTGGCCCTGCTATTATGGTTTTAACTCCAAAATTCCCCCCAAATTCTCACGTGATAAGAGGTTGGGCTTTTGAAAGTGGCTGGGTTGAGAGCTGTAGGAGATTTGAGATGATAATGTGTTGGCCTCAGTGGGAGGTGACGGGAACGGGAAGTGGGGCTAGTGCAAGGGAGTTGTCCTGGGTGTGTGCCCTTGAGGTCTGCACCGTGTTCCTGGCCCCTTAATCTGAACCGTTCCGTCTCTCCCACTCCACCCTCCACCTGCCGACTTCCAGCTCTGTGAAGTGAGCACCCGTTTTTACACCACGTCCTTCTCTCATGCTACTTCTGTCTCACCAAAAGCCTGAAGCATAGGACAAGCTGACCAGTGGCTGAAAACATGAACCCTAATAAATCTGTCCTCCTTTCGGTCATCCGCGTGTGTGTGCGTGCATGTGTGTGCGTGCCAAATCGCAACCGGAGATACTGCAGAAGATTCATGCCGTGGAGTTGAAGGGTGGCGCATACCTGGCTGCTCCCACACGGAAACCTTCCCAGGAAGCAGGCTTGGTGACAGCACGGAGCCGGGCTTTCTTTCCCTGCTGGGGCGGGGAGAGGCTGAACTGATGAGCAAGAGCATGCGTACCCGTGATGATCGAGGGAGGATGCGGTGAATAGAAAAGCCGGAAGTATTTCTCATTTGTGTTTGTGTCTTAGGGCTTACTCCGTTTATTTATTAACCCATTATAAGAGCAAAGTAAGACAAACGGGGTTTAGTCTAATGGAATTGCCCCTCTGTGGATCGTGCTAGCTTCAGGTGTCCAGAACGTAATTAGGTAACAATGACAGTTGCTGCTCAGGGTTTTAGCTGGACGGCCTCTCCCTCGGTGCTTTCCTCACGGCTCGGCCAAGGAGATTCTAAGAAGCAGAAGAAGACTGACTTTTCTGGCTTCAGTCGCATCTTGGAACGGCAGGGTGGGTGCTGGCCAAGCCTAACAGGGCCTTCACCTCTCCAGCCCTGTGTTATAACCCGGGTCGAAGCACATCTGCTACTGTTGGGTGAAATTCTTTTACTGTGTCTGTTTGGCTCTTCTAGGCGTATGCAAGCTAGGCAGCTGCTCCTCTGGGTGTCAAGGGCCAAGCGGACCCACGCTTCTGCTGAATTTTTAAAATGTTTGACTGAGTAACCCTTTCTTCCACCTCGCCCTTCCCCAGGTCACGCTGTCTGCCAGTTGCGTTTTACTGCTAAGAATTGGGCACCTCTCTAAAATTACATTGACCTGTGGGAGCTGAGATCCACCAGTGCCTGTGGGCTTAAATGTGGAGGAACCAAACTGCTAGGCTGATAGCATTTTATTGATTCACCCGCTTACACTGCCGCACCGAGCCAGAGGCCTCCCCTGCGGAGCAGCGATGTTTTAGTGTTGCCCATGGCACAGAAGCCCTCATGCTGGACGCCGAAGTGATGATCTGTGGGCCGAGGATGTGGATTGCTGTCCTGTCTGGAGTGACATCGGGGCAGCCCATCTGGCTGGGTGGCTTTGGGAATCTTCTGCATTGAGGATCAGATGTCTTCCTTGACCTAGTGGCTGCCCTAATAAGGAGCTCAGCTTCTCTTCAGAGTCTTCTTGAAGCAGCTACAGTAATTGTTGAAAGATGAGAATGTTCAAAACGCAAGATAGAAGAGAAGCGTGCACACAGCGTTCCCACATGCATGGGCTGACGGTGTCGCTGTGTCAAAGGGAATTGGGTTGACAAGCTTCATTTCTTGAGTGTGGGCTGACTTTTGAGTCCTGTGGCAAGGATGCTGTCATTCAGGTAGTTCTGAGAGTAATTTTTGGAATTGTTCCGTAGCAGGGCTCAGCATCAGCAGCCCCAGGTAACTGCAGTGTGCTGGGGTCCGGCATGGAATCAGCCTGTGGAGTGAGAGCCGGGGCTCCAGCCTGAGCCGGGTGTGGGTCCCACCTGTGTGACTCTCAGGGCTCTTCATGTTCATTGGTTTCCAGGGACGAGAAGCCCTGTGGCTCCTGACTGACAGCCGCCCCTCTGTCTCTGCTGCAGCCTCTCACCGAAGCGTACCAGGTGACAGTCTGGGAGCACTGATGTGCCGGGCAAGGCCTGGGAGTGGGAGGGACGTCATGCGGGGTGTTGTCCTCCCTTCCTGGCTAAGACCGAGGGTCTTACCCAGGCCACTCTTCTTTCAAATCCACCCTTCACAGAAACGCTGGCGTGAACTTTGTAAGCCAAGCCGCACCAGCTCCCAGTGAGCCATGCGTGCTCCTGCTTGTGCCCATTGCAAGCCCCTGGCCTAACGGTGCACACTGAGTTTTCTTCTCTTACTTTTGCTTACCCTGGACTTGTGCTGGAGTCATGCCCTCAGCTTGGAACCCTTCGCCTCTGGTCCAGGCTGTTTCAGGCTGGGATGCACGTCCTTTGCTACTGGGAATGGAAGAGCGGGGAAAACCTCTGGAAACACATCGTGCAGCACATCTCTCATTGTTCCTTCGTGGTGAGCAGTATTCAGAGCCTCTAGCTCAAAGCTCGGTTTGTTTTTTTGGCCCTGGATGCAGGCATCCAAGGGATTTTTCTGAAATGTAGAACCAGTTTACTTCCCAGTGAGAGTGTCAGTGGTACACACGTCCCTACGGCTGGCTGGCAGGGAGTTCTGCTATGTGGCCCTCTTTCAGGCATGGTTTCCCATCAGGTGGGTATGAAATGGCACCACCTCCTCTGGCGTTATTAGTGATAAGGTGGAACAGTTTTTAAAATACGCATTGCTGTCCCCTTCTTTTCCTTTGAGAACTGTCCACTCTTGTTTGCCAAGTTTTCTGCTGGGGTGATTGGAGTGACCTCATACAAATGTGGTTTCATTCAGGAGAAGTCTGACATCTATCTCCCACCTATGTGTGCCACCTCAGCCTCTGTGCAGCCCCGTCATTGCTTACCTCTTTAGGGACACATTATGTCTCCATGTATTCTGGCATCTTTTTAAGAGTCTGTGGTTCAAGGGTCAGCATGTGTTTGCCATGTCCTCAAGATGGAGATGCTGGTGATGTTTGGCACATGAAATCTGTTTTATCCCTGGGTCATTTGTTTATATTTATAAATAAGCAAACCCCACCCAAACTGGCAGAAGCCCCCAACAGAGATTTTTTATTAAACAAATACAGCCTGGAACCAAGGGTTGAAATGGATGTCAGGTTAACACAACTGCCTGGTTGTCATTGCTTTAGCCTGGGCAGGCAAGAGGGCCAGACAATCAGACTAAGTCAATTCTGTCTTTAGCTCCAGAAGTGTTGGAAAGAGTATATAAATGCACTGAATGCCTGGGGCTGTGTGCTAATAAAACTTTATTTGTAAAAACAGGTGGCACCAGATTTGACCCTCGGGCTCTCATTTGTCATTTCATTCTCTCTGGACATAGAGCTCCTGGTTTCTGCTTCTTCACTTTTTCTCCTGGTTTTGCTCCCTCTCAGCTCAGCCTTTCGTGTTTCCTGTGCATTTGGAGGAGAAAGGCCCTTGGTGAGAGCCTTGATCTGCATTCACTGTCCCTTGGCCCTCATCAGAGCCTCCAGTCATGTGATACATGTGTGACATGAGGAAGCAGGGAACAGCAAGCTTAGGTGATACAAGGTTGTGCACCTGTTAAGGACAGAGCTGGGTGATGGACCCTTGGCTGCCAGACGGTGATGTCTGCTATTATGGACCATTTAGAGTGGGGTTAAGAATGGGGGCCAGAGGCCGTGGTGCACATCTGTAAATCACAGGCCTGCAGGTGCTGATCAACATCCAGGGGATGGAAAGGAAGCAAGGGCACAAAGAACAGCAGGAAGGGTTGGCTGGGCTGCCTGTCTGAGCTGTGCCACAGAGCGCTTTCTGCAGGACAGACAATAATGGTGACACCGTGATGATGGCTACAATAATGAGAGATAAAGGAAATGAAACATTACTAGCCATTGATGGATAGCGTCTTCAGTTTTCAATTTAATGATCTGCAACTGCAAATCTATAGTTAAGAATGAACCAATTTCTCACTTCGTTTTTGCTCTGCTCATCCCAGATAAGGAAATGAAAGGACTACTCTGCAGACACGGAATCCAAATGTCAGTTTCTGCCTCATTAGAGACAGGTGCACACTCCCCTGAAAGCCCGTGTGGTTCCGGCGAGGTCACTGGTGACCCACGCCGGCTGGGGACCTGGCGGGAGCTCAGCACACCTGTGGTCTGAGCAGCAGGGAAGACAGCTTAGGACCATGGTGGGCTCACAGCAGGTGGTGGGTTCTCACCTCCTTCCTTCCATGAGCGCTTGCTGTACTTCCCTCAAATGCAGAGCAGGCCCTGGGCACATCCTCCTGTCAGCAGGTTTAGGGAAGAGATTCCGGGCAGGAAACGCTGCCCTCTAAAGGTTCCAGTTCATCTCAGTGAGGAGGAAGAGGTCAGAGGAGATTAAGTGTTCAAACTGATACCGAGTTGACCAGTTAGATGTGAGCCTCCCCTCTCCAGTGCCCTGAGGCGGTGGGAACCATTCAGATTTCCAGCTTGATCGTCTTGATGAGATGTGTGATGTTCTGGGTGCCTTCTGTTCAGTGCCAGGCCCAACTCCAGAGACTGTGTGCGGAGACTGGGGGGCAGTGCTGAAGGCTGGCTCCGGTGTCGCTCGCCGTGAAGCCCAGCTGGCTCTGTGAAGCCAGCATGTGCACCCGTCTGCACGTGGGACTCCGTGGAGCCTTCTGGGTTGAGTGGTTGAGTGAGGGCACAAAGCAGGCCTCTCACTGCCGCACAGTGGGGGTGGGTTGTGTGCTGGGGACCGTTCAGGATCTGAGAACAGTAGCCCACAGCTTTCTGCCCCAGAACAAGACCACAAGCAAACACTGCTGCCTGGAACTTCGCGAAAACAAACACATGACAGTGTAAAAGCTTTTAACAGCCTTGCATATTGGTCTGGTTCACAAGACGTTGAAAACCAAAAATAAAACAATGAGAAAGGATGTGTGCACCAGCTTGCAGGCAGAGTCCCTGAATAACGGATGGGTTCATTTTTACTTGTTTGTGGGTACATTTTGGAGTTGCATCTGTTGCTTCTTTTGAGCACTCAAATATCCTCTGGGGTTGTTTGGGGGGGTTGTTTGGTTTTGGTTTTTTGTTTCTTTGTTTTTGGACTCTGAGACTGACGTTTACCCGAGGTTTAATGTCAAGTGTACCAGTTGGAAGAAAGAAAATGTTAACTCTAGAAAAACCAATCAGTGCCATTTAAACATATCTGGTGCGAGATTTTGCCACAGTGCTTCTTGAAACATTTGGTTTGCGGGGCAGCTGTCATGGACCAGATGCAGGTCCCCAGATGTGCAGAACAGTCAGTGCCTCGGCTCCAGGCCTCCCCTGTTGGGAGCCTCAGTGTCTTCAGCTGCATGTTGGGGGTTCGAGTCCCAGTGGCCTTATACCACCCTCAATTCAAGGGAGCTCATGCCCTGGGGGCTGTGGGGTGCTGGCGGGCGGTCATCACTTGAACCATGCTGGCTCCATGCTAGCAGTTAAGGGGTTCCCGGAGTGACATGAGCCTTCTAGCCCTCTCTACTCCCCACAGTGGGACAGCATTCCAGGGCTGTGGTGTGGCCTCCCATTATCTCCCTGGGCTTCCAGGTGGGGTCCGAGCCAGCAGTCAGACAGAGCCTTATCAGCTGGTTTCTGAGCAACAGAAGAGCCAGACTCACCTATGCGGACCCGGACCTCCAGTGGTCCCTGGCAGCTGCCGGATGGGCACTGAGAGCCAGGAGCGACAGTGGGTCCCGGTGCTCGATTCCTGCCCGCCAGCTAAGCCCTGGGCAGGTGTGGCTTGTTGGGCGAGTGTGTGACACAGAGCCTCCCTCCTGGGAAGGACGCACCTGCCGTGGATGCTGACCTCCCGAGGTCGCTGTGAGAGACGCCGTGGAAGCTGGGAGGCCAGGCAGGTGTCCAGGCGGAAGGCCTGGCACTGAGCTGCATCTGCTGGGAAACGTTTGCTTGGTTGCCCCTCAGAGAACAATGAAAATCTATCTGGGGACTATATTTTTTCAATGCAATGTGATTTTTTTCAGAATGAAAGAAAATGACAGCCAGTAGGACTTAGAAGAGGAATTGTCAGCCTGTAAAAAGCGTTACGTTTTCCAAATCCATTTGGTGAAGGAAGGCTGCAGCATGTTTGTTTCCCATGATTTTGCTTTTACCAAGTACAATGCATTCCTCTGTAGAGTTCTTTGGTCACGGGATCCCGTTACATTTTCCCAGGAAAAAATCCCTTTTCATGGGATTGGTCCTATTTTCTGGTTAATCTGTGAAAATAGGGATTTCTCAGGCTTCTCGTCAACCCCTTAAGTTGAACTGTGTAACCTGCTTTAGCTGAAAAATCGTGTTGTTCGCTCTTGGCTGGCAACCGAATGCACTTGACCGCCGGAGTCTGGGGCTGTGCCCGTGGGCTGCAGGGTCTGGCTGATGCCTGGGCCTGGGGCCGGTGGCCAGGCAGGCGGGGGCTCAGCTGATTAACTGCATCGTCCATTCAGTGCTGCCAAGAGCACAGGAGCAAGGGGCGTGGACGCCGGGCAGCTCCTAACTAACGAGGCTGCTTGTCAGTCAGGCACCTGCTGCCCGTGGGGCCGCGGCTGGCTGGCTGGAGCCGTGGTTTCCGTGGGCCCAGGCGGCCAGTGTGCTGCAAGGAGAGGGGACCGCTCTGTGGGAAACCCAGCTTCTCTGGGCCGAGGTGGCTACTCCAGACCACGCGGAAAATGAGGGTGCTGGACCTAAAGCACACCCACCCCGAGCTGGCATTATGGGCTGCTTCGAACAATAAGAATATAAGCAGTTTCCGCTTTGATCTGTTGGGAGGTTTGAAGGCATTCATCGTCCTCGGGCAGTAATCAAACCATCATGTTCCGAGGTAGAAGCCACAGGCGCTCGCCCCTGGAAAGCAAACTGGGGCCAAGAAGGAAAGTGGTTCATAGAGATCCTATTAGAAAGGACAAGACGTATTTTTTTAAAGCTAGAATTCATTCTTCTTCTCAGGCAATTGCAGTGGAAGTCGTTTCAGCGCTGTGGCCAAATGGAGAGTTCGCAGGCACTTGGAGCAAGCTTGTGGGGTAGTGGGGAACAGCGGGGAGTGGGTGCCCCTGCTCGGTCTCCACTCTGGCAGTGAAGGGCGTGGAGCCCCAGTCATCTGTGAGGACACCAGAGCTCGAGGCAGAATGGCCAGCCCTGGTCACACTGGGCAGAGCTGGGAGTGACCAGGCTGTGCGACCACAGGCTAAGCCACCTGTCCCTGGAGTCCTTTCTCCTCTCGGGGAGGCTGTGTCTGAGGTCCCTTGGCCCCTTTTGCCACCCATGGGTCCCAGCAGTAAGGGATGTGAGAGTCTGGGAGGGGAGCCATCTTGTCAACAGCTGTGCTTCTCGGGTCGAGGGGCAGGGGCATCTGGGGAGTGGCCACTGGTCAGCAGCCTTCCCTGCTTTGGATTGGACAGGCATTCGAGGCTTGTGTGCTGACACTGCACAAACAGGATGTGATACAGAAACATCCTCGTATCCAGCAGGACACTGGGTTTAGCGACACGGAAATCCAGCACAAGGAAGTCGATGGTGGATTCATGATCCCACGGCGGTGGCAGGGGCACCCAGGGATTTGGGGGGTAGGAATGGGATGCTTCCCTGGGTCCTTCTGAAAGATGAGTGTCGTGAGGTAGAGGCCACAGACTCCTCGAGTTACTGGAGGGAGGAGACCCAGCAATCCATCGCTGACTGAGGGGCTGTCGGAAAGACAGACGGAGACAGAGGAACTTGGGGTGGGTGCTGCAGGCAGCTGAGGCTGCAGGACCCCGCTATAGGGGCTGTCCTGTGCCCTGGTGACATTCGGCAGCGTCCCTGACCCCTGCCCACTGCCTGCTAGGAGCACCCCACCCCAGTATGGCAATGAAGGTGTCTTCAGAAGTGCTCATGTCCCTGGAGCCAGACTCGCCCACTGGTCCAGTGCAGAGGCTGCAGCGAAGTGGTAACAATCAACACAAAGAGTGACTCGTACCTTCAAGAGCTCGTGGCACCCTGGAGACCTGAGGGCAGCAATCACTGTCCCTACTCACCAGCAGGAAGCAGCTCTCAGAGGCACATGTAACTCACACGGGGCCCCATGGTACGCTGGAACAGATGCGGGCTGCCCTGGCGTGGGAGCCCACCTGATCGCCCCCGGTATCCGCCTTAAGGTCACACGAGACTGCCTGGTAATAGGTGCTGCCGGCAGAGCTCTGTGTTCTTAGCTGTTTCTTCTGGTAGGAACCCTATCAGGTAGGTACTAGGACTATCTCCACTTCCTGTGGAGGAGATGGGAGTGCAGCAAGGCTGAGTGACCCATCTCTTAGCTCGCTGTGCTTCATAGAAGGGGGCCAAGCCATCACAAGGGCAGGTGAATCACTGCTGTCTGCACTCTCCTTTCAGCAAGGCTTTGTGTGACCTGCCCTTGTCCCTCATGGATATGGGGGTTGCCAAGGTGACCCTATTTCGCAAGCATCCAGTTAATCAGAACTGCGAGTACCTCTTTTCCAAATAAGGTTATACTGGCAGAGTCCGGGTAAATGTCTTTTTGGGGACTGCCACTCAGCACAGAGTACTCAACTCCAGGATTTGGCTGGAGTGACAGGGAAAGAGATGTTCTCACTCTGGGGGGGCTGTGACATTGCAGGGGTGAAAGGAGCAGAAACAGAACTCGGTGTGGGGTGGGGTTAGGGACACACAGATGCCCCGCAGGAAGCTGTGGCTGGAAAGTGATGTCAGGATGAACAAAACCAATAACAACAGCAGCAGCAGCAGCATCCAAGGATGGCCAGACCAGCAGACAAAAAGCCACGACCTCTTGGTCACAAAGCCTGGGCGCTGAGAGCTGACCCTACCTGAAGGTGACATCAGACCCTGGGCTTTTCAAGTGCAAGCTACCTTTCTTCGTTGAGGTTACGAATGTTCCTTTCTCTGACAACAGCTAAAGCTCAGAGGCTGATGTAAGAGCAGCTTCTCCCTCCTCCCAGGGAGGCACAGCATTGCTCTGTCACCCGTGCCCTGTCCTCTTGTCCCACTGACGTGGCTTCGTAGGTTTGCAGGGAAAGAGAGTAAGCCAGAGATTGTCCACTCAAAATGAAGAGGACAGGCCACCCGGCCACGCACCCCTGACCTCGTGCTGGGAGACAGCCTCCCAGGTCACTCCGGCATGGGCAGGCAAACGCACTTGCAGGCATTGATTATTTGATGAATCAGGCTATTACATGAGACTAAGAAAGGATACTTTGTTTTTTAAATGCTTTCTGGAGAAGGTTCTAACTTGGTGTGGTGCCTGGCCTGGGGTGTGGGGCTGGAGTCCCTCGCCCCAGAGACACTGAGTGGCATGCGACCTCAGAGAGCAGTACCTCTCTGCTCTGGAGGAGTCGTGAGCTTTGTCCCTGTGACCTCACAGGACTGTTGGGGTGACCGTATGCTATTGGAGATGCAGAGGTGCTTTGCAAACCCCACATTCTCCTGTGAGTATTGTAGCAGCGAGTTCACTGCGGAAGTCGAGACAGCCCCCAGCTTTGGTGTCTGGAGCTCTCGGAGCTGTCGTGCTTCCAGGAGGTCGTGGACTTGGAGATGGGCACAGACCCTGCCTTGCAATTCTCTGATTTCTCAGTGAGAAAACAGAAGTCACAGAATGTGGCCAGGTGCAAGGAACAGCATGGAGTGCAGCCAGCAGGGCGGCCATGGCACCCCAGGAACCCAGGGCCATGGGGGCAGGGGCGGAGGCCTGGTCTGGCAGTGACTCCTCCTCACCCTGGTGCCCGCCACCGGCCAGCTGCTCAGTGTCCACGCACCTGCATCTTGAGCCCAGCATGGGGGTCCTGGGTGCTGGCTGATGGGGAGACAGACTCCCTTTCCCTCAGCCTCAGGTCTTAGTCACCTGGGGTGGGGGGGTCATCCCAAAATCTCCTTGGAGGAGCTGGCAAAGCAGAGGCTGTCACCAGAGTGTGTGGGACAGGGGTGGTGGACGGGGGCACAGGCAGAGGGGCAAGAGAGAGGGGATAATGCTAGGCGGGGGTGGAGCACAGAGGGCAGTGGCCTGGGGAAGGACAGGGCCTCTAGGCAGCTGGAAGAGCCAGCGCGAGTGGGTTATCTACAGGGCACTCCAGGTTAGATGAGCTGGAGCCCTTATCTGCAGTGATGTGTGTGTGCGTGTGAGAGAGAGAGACAGAGAGAGACCTACTATCCAGGGACAAGGTGCCAAGGTTCCTGCTCACAGGACACCAACTGTTCAGACAGGGCAGGTCCTACCCAAGGCTGGTTCTCAAAAGCTTTTGATCATGACTTAAAAAAGGACCCTTTTAGTTGTAAGCCAGTAAAAACCCCTACCCACACAAACATACCCACACACAAATAGAAATGAATATTTCATGGATGATATTTACCTTCCCAGTACATGCAACATAAGCGAAATGGGTATTTCTGTCTTGTTCTATTCCTTTTCGTTTTAAACTGTTCATTACCGCGCACAGCGGGACAAGCGTGTTCTGGAGGGCCAGGTGCCGAGTGGGCATTTGGGCAGTGATCCGGAAAGGGCAGGTGGGAAGTTCCGTGATGCTCTCTGAGCTGCAGGCTTCGGACCAAGCCAGGTGGAAGGGTGTGTGGATGGAAGGAGTGGGGGAATAGATGGACGGATGGAGGGCGGATGGATGGATGGAGAGATGGAGGGTGAATGAAGGTGGATAGATGGAGAAATGGAGGCTTGACGGATGGATAAATGAAAAGAGAGGGTAGATGAGGGTAGAGGGATAGTTGGATGGTTGGATCGAAGGTGGTGGGCAGAGGAAAGCTGAGTAGAGAGTAAACAGAGGCTAGATGGTGAGGTGGGTGGATGGGAGGGTGGTTGGGTGGACCAAGGGAGACTGGGTCGGTGGAGGGAAGGATAAGTTAGGTTGAATTTCTTCAGAATGTTATCAGCAGATTTCCTGGATTTACATGCTATGGTCAGCAGAACTTGGGGAATAAATAAAATGACCAAGGCCCTGGGACCCCTGATCTTCAAGTAGAGTACCCATTTTTTGTCTATGACGTATTGTGACATTCTTAATAAGAACTTTTTTTTTTTTTTTTTTTTGAAATGGAGTCTTTCCATGTTGCCCAGTCTGCCCTTGAATTCCTGGGCTCAAACAATTGTCCTGCTTCAGGCTCCCAGCTAGCTGGGGGCACCAGCTGCTGCCACCACACCTGGTTGGATTATTAAAAAAGAGAGAGAGAGAAAAACACAGAGGAACTGTATGCAGTAGCACACACCTGTAATCCCAACTGTTTCTCAGGAGGCCGAGGCAGGAAGATCACAAGTTGGAGGCCAGCCTGGGTAACTTAGTGAGGCTCTGTCTCAAGCACAAACAGAGGATTATTTTCGGAAGTGGGGAAACCCTGGCCTAGTAGATGAGGGACACCCACCGTTTGGCCTAAACATAGATGGGATGAGCAGTGAAAGGTTCCGCTCCCAGGAAGGCACCATCCTGCACAAGGGGATGGGTGCCCGGGTCTGGGCGTGGGTGCATGCCTGGCGCCATGACGGCAGGAGTCTGCTTGCCTCCTTAGCTGCCTCCTAGTGCCAAGGACCGGGCCTGGCGTTGAGGCGATGCCTGTTGAGCGACTGCTGCTGGCGTGAGGAAACAGACCTGCCCCCCCCCAGCCCAGGTCCCAGGGCCTGTGGGGCTCCCTGCACCCCTGGAGGGAGACGGAGATGTGCGCCTGTGTGTGTCAGACCCTTCCCGGGTTCCTGTTGCTTCGGCGCGTTCCTTTAACCCACTCAGCGCGGCCGGGGCAGAACTTCCCATGCGTCCGCGGGGCCGCAGCGCCCGCCTTAGGTGTCGGGTTCCAATGCTGTCTCTGGCTGTGGAGGCGGCTTTGCAGCTGCAGAGTGCTTCTTCACCCTCTGGGTTCGGGGTTTCAGTTCCACTCGGGGGCCTCATTGTCCGACGTCAGGGACGCCCAGCCAGGCCCGAGGGCAACGTTGGCGAATCACGCAGCTGCTTTTACGTAGGGATCCCGGCGCGGGTTCTTGCTGGGCTGGGACTCATGGAAGAACGGGACTGGCCCAAGGCGGCTGCCCGGGTGGTTTCCGAGGCCCCTGGCCGTGGACCCCAGCACAGTGCTGGGGCGCAGCCTGCTGGCGGGAGGTGGACTGGGCAGAGCGCGCCTGTGCGGACCCTGAGCCCCGCCTGGCGGGCAGAGCGGGCTCCCTCGGAGACCCGGCCGGGACTCAGCCGTGCGGCCCGCTGCCTGCTGGTGCCCGCTTCCCGTCCTCCTGCGCTCGGGACGGCCTGGCTGTGCGCGCCGCCTCTCTGCAGCGTGAAGGGCGAGTGCCGCCCTGGAGAAGCAGCGTGTTTCCGACGGGGCCGACACCCGCGCACCCCCGGCCGCCTCGGATTGTACTATAATCATCGCCCTTTTTCTCTTTCAAAAAAAAAAAAAATCTGAAAAGAGCACACACCAAGGAGAACCTTTTCCAAGTCAAGCCGCGGAGTGACCTGCGGTTCGTAGCCGGTGAGAGTCCTGGCTCCTCCACGACGAGGCAAAGCAGGCGCGTTGTGTCTGTGTGTGAGAACCGGGAGGGCTGGGGACATCTAGGGACTGAAAATGCCCAGAGAGACAGGGTTAGCTTCTGAAATTAGCGATGTCGGAGCTCTGGTAGCAGTGTCTTTCATGAGAATGTCGCAGACTGTCACAGGTCGGGTTGGTCAGAGCACCACCTCCAGTGCCTGTGAATGTGACCTTCAGAGTCTGTGCAGATGACAGGTAAGGCAAGGCTGTCCTGGGTCAGGCCGGCCCCGGCCAGTGCCGGGGTCCTGGGTCAGGCCGGCCCTCCGGCCAGTGCCGGGGTCCCTGTAAGGAAGGGAGAGAAGACCCTGTGTGGGGTGGCTTGAGCCCCAGGTGTAATGCTGCAGGCAGGGGTTGGAGGGACGTGCGGACGGACCAGGACTGTAGGGAGCGGTGAAACAGTCTCACGGCTGCCGCCCGGTCTCTCCTCCGTTTTTTCTCCTCCCTGTGGGCATTCGGTGTGTCAGCCTACATCTCCCATGTTCCTCTTTCACAAGCCTACATGCAAAGCCTACATTTCCCATGATCCTCCCCTATCCCGCCAGGAAATGACAACAGCCTATCTGTGCTCGCCACACCCCTGTGCGGTGACAGCTTCCGTTCCCGCTCCTATATAAGCTGTAAACACTTCCGCAATAAACGGAGACTTGATCGGAACTGCTCCACTTGTCTCCATTTCTCTCTCCTCTTGCCCTGCCCCAATCGCCCATCCCATCTCTCCTCCAGGTGAGACCCACGAGTTGATCCGCGGACCGGATCACAGGACCCCCGCGTGGCCCTCTGGGGAGTGGCAGGAAGGATCCTCCCAGAGCCCCTGCAGCCCCTGGACTTGGTTTCTGGCCTCCAAAGCCGTGTGAGAACCGTAGTCTGATATTTTAAACCACCTGGGCTCTGGGACTTTGCTGTGGCCGCCCTAGGAGATACTCACTGAGGCAGACGGGCGGCTTGACAAGGAAAGAAGAAAACGGGCTCCAACGTTCCCTGGTAGCTTCTTAGTGCCTGCAGCAGTGTCACTTTCCGGAGTTGCCTTCCTCGATGGCCACGCGTCCCTGACCCGCCGCCTCACTGGGGTGCAGGCTTCCTGAGGGGACTTCCGTGTCTTAGCAGTGTGTGCCTTACCCCAAGAGCCACCCTCGTCCCTGCCTCCCGGACATCCCGAGAACCTATGTGCAGGTGATGACGCGGACAGGGTCAGAGTGGGTGGCACGGGCCCGTGGGGCAGAAGCCTGCGGCAGTCTCCGTGCCAGCAGTGAAATGAAGGTTTAAAGGGGTTACCAGGCCTGGGATATATTCGCACAACTGGGTATTATGGAAAATGATTTTCCAGAAGGTATTCACTCAACAAACACACGGGCTGCGCTGGGTACCAAAGATTGATTGATGCATGAACAGAAAAGTTCCCAGCATGCCCAGAGCTCTAAGACAAAAGCGGAGGGTGGATGGACGGTTAAGAGTTGGGGAGCTCCTGGGACAGTGCCGGGGCTCCAGACCCAGACCGTGGGCTCAGGGCACACAGGTCTGGCCGGAGCGCCTGTCTGTCCAGCACTGCCATGGGAAGGGCACGCCAGTGAGGAAGAGGAGGGGGAGCAGAGGGAACAGCACACACGGGGGTGGGGGGCGGGGGGCTGCTGCCGGGCGCTGACCTGGCGCGTGTCTTTGCTGTGGCCCATGCCAGGCACAGGACTCCCCTAGCCTCAACCACAGCCCCTGAGTCACCTGCCTTCCCCAGCTCTGTCCTTGGCCTCCTTTGCTGCCGTCTCCCCATCCCATCCTGGCTGTCCGTCCCCTTGGGTCTGTCCCCTTTCCCCCTTCCGCCCTGCAGGACACCTGGCCCTGCCCTGTGCCTCCAGGGACCCGCAGGCTCCTGGGGCTCAAGGATCACCTGTGGTGGGCAACACCCAGGACATCGTTCCATTTGAGTGGCAGAGCTCAGGTTTCCAGCAGGGCTGCCTCAGGAGGCAGGTTCCCAGGAAACAAGCCCACATCCTTTGCCTTTCCTTCTAGAACATTCCAAGCCTCAGCGAAGCCAAGGAGCAGCCGCAGTTGGCGGCCACACAGTGCAGCTGAAGGCAGGGCCCTCCCTTCCCCGACTCAGAGGAGCCACTGGGAAGCCACGGACTCTCCTAACGTTTAATCCCAGTTCTCTGCTTGCATGGCAAGGGGTCAGTATGGGTGCACATCGCTGCCCGACAGCAGAGGACGTACCTGGGTCCTGACAGCTCCCTAGGGTCCCTCTGTCTTGCAGGAGTCCAGGGGCATGGTAATCCCGGCCTTCCCATGTTTTCATGGGTTTCAGCGTCAACACACAGACTCCACTTGGGAACACGTCCTGGAAAGAAACGTCCCTTCGGTTTCAGCGTGGCCTCCTGCCGGTGCTCGCCCCTGAGGTGGGGCGCCTTTTGGACAAACCCCGTCCGCTGACCTCGTGTGTGTTCACAATGCCCCTGGTCTTGGGCATGGAACCCCCCGAGAGTTTGCTGCTTTTTCAGTTGACTCTCTGACAATAAAACTCATCTTTAAAAATAGGTCACATAAGGGCCTTGACTTTTCTTCTAATTAGTGTGAGGATTTACTGAATATGCATCGTATGTATAGATCACAATATTATTAAAATTACTATTAAGACTTGACTCATCAAAATATTTCCGGCATTGGGGAAACAGCCTGATGGGCCCTGGGAATCATATCTGCATTAGCAAGATAAAGGACAATTTAGGACGATTACAAAACCAATGATTTAGAGTACAACATAAAACTCTGCTGAGAACTAATTCGTAATGCCAGCTGCTGCTAAGCTTCTTAATCTTTATCTAGTTCAATTAAAATCAGAATGTTTGGGATTTCATTAACAACCGGGGGCTTGGAAATTACATGTGCTTTTACACCGTCCTCCTCTGCTGACTTCAGTATCTGCAGTTCACGAGGCATCGTCAGGTAGATTTAGGGATTGTTAAACCTCAAGTACTTACGGGATAATGCAAAAGGTAAATGTAGATTATTTTAATTTTTGAGTTAGATCCAAATGATAAAATAAGCAGACCTCACCGAACACAGTGGCCTTTTGCAGGGAGAGTGGCTGTCAGGGACCTCGGTCTCAGCGACCTATAGCGATGGGAGCCCCCAGCCAGGGGCCAGGAGCGACTTGGTGTGA
Source organism: Dasyprocta punctata (assembly GCA_004363535.1). Lineage (NCBI taxonomy): Eukaryota > Metazoa > Chordata > Mammalia > Rodentia > Dasyproctidae > Dasyprocta > Dasyprocta punctata. Next base: position 16,667 of record RJWM01019501.1, on the reverse strand, counting down.
GACAGGGAGCTGCCCTGGGGTCTCCCCTGCTGGACGCCTTGCTGGGGCACTGCACAAGCGGTTCGTGCCCTGTGCGCACTTCAGGGCAGATGCATTTGCTGCCTATCAGTCATCACACATTTTCAAGCCTTTGCGAGCAAACCCTTGTAAAATTAAAATGGCCAAAGTGATGAAGCAGCTTAGTGGGTGACTTCAGGTTGGCAGCCAAAGCAGGAGGGATGCTTCCTGTGTATTTTCCCTTGGCCTGGGCATCCGTGTCTCTTGCCTTGCATTTTCTTCCTCACCCAAGAGTGGAAGAGTTCCCCCACTTTCCCCAGGGGTTCTGGTTGAGGTCAGGGTGGCTCAAGGAGTCTTTCAGGTCACGCGGAGGCCGGGAGTCCAGGCTCTCACACTGAGCCTGTGTGAGCTCCCTTTCTCCGTGGACTCTCGTTGATCCTCTACGAGCAGTCTGCACCCTGACCCCAAAGGTGTTCGCCTCCTGATCTGCTCACTGTGTCTGTGTCACTTTGCACACAAGGGACTTTGTGGGTGGGATAAACATCACCATGCCAAGATGCTGGTTGGTGCCGTATCACCCAAGGCTCCTCCTCAGAGGCGGGCGGGAGGGTCAGGTGCTTAAGTGTCACAAGAGCACAACGGTAGAAGCAGAGTTTGGGGTGATGTGAGGACACGGCCACAAGCTGAACAGTGCAGGGGCCTCCAGGGCGTGGACTATGCTCCGGAGCCCTCGGGGAACCAGCCTCGCTCGCTTGGTCTCATGCAGTGAGCTGCATCAGCCTCTGACTCCCGGCACTGCATACACCAGGAAGTATGTGCGGTTTTAAGCTCCGGAGCTCATGGTAATTTGTTCCAGCCATGATAGGACCAGAGTGCACGACGTGACCATGATTGAGATCATTGCTTTGCCGTCCCGCCCTCGGTCTGTGCAGGGAGGCTGGCCATGTGTGCATTTTGGGGGGCTCCTGCAAGGATCAGGGAGAGGATACAGATGAGGCGAAGCCTGTGCAGAGCTTGGGTGTGGCTCACGTGGGTCAGGCCTGGGCGCAGGGGAGGCCCCGTGCTGCCCCGGGAAGCATCCTGCATGACCATTGCTCTGATGGTCTCATTTTTTAGGTTTGACTAGAACTAGAATCACAGAGTCAAAGTATGTCTCCATTTATCTGGCTCATGGCATATTTTTTCAAGTTCTTTTCTGTTTCAACTTAACATTTCTTGGTGCCATGCATTGAAGCCAACCCCGTGGATCTCAGCCAGCTCTGAGTAGATCATCTGAAAGGAGTGTGTGGGTGCATGCACACATACACACTCACACACACACACACTCAGCCTTGCTGGTAAGACCAGGAGGTGAGCACTGCTTGCCGCTCGCTTCCTTGGTCGCTAGTGAGGCTGCAGTGTTCTTTGTGCTCTGTAAGCATCCACACTCGCTGTTCTGTAACTTTCTGTTAAGCGTGGGCCGTTGGGTTCATTCGCACTGTTTCTGCCCATCTCTTTACTTCTTTCCATTTAATGGTGATAGAGTCTTCCTCAATCATAGCAATCATTTTCCCCCCAATCTTTGCCTCGTCCCTGAAAATCTTTTGCCTTTTATAAAATGCTTAAAGGAAGAATCTTTAGTGAGGCCCAGCCATCTTCCTTTCCCACGTCACCGTCTGTCAGCAAGGGTGCCCTGTCTCCTCCCTGTAGGGGTTCAGACCCTCGGCCCAGGGGGAGGGGAGCTGCTTGTACTTGTGCACAAGTGTGTTCACTGGGTGACTTCGCATGTTTGACCTATTTAGAGTTCCACTGACCAATCATTTCATGCAGGACACACAACCCTGCAGGTCGCTTAGCTGTGTATGCCTGGGCAGCACAAGGAGATGAACCAAGACCCACCCTGCCCCAGCTAGGAAGTGGGGAGTCTCTCCGTACTGGGATGGGGACACCCTGTGAAGTAGTATGGCTGGCCTGTGTTGCCTCGTAAACCCCGAGCCACAGAACGTGGCGGTACTGGGAGGGAGGGTGTGGAAGGAGGCACATAATCTAAGACAAGGTCACGGGTGCCCTTGGGGGATGTCTGCATGCAGACCTGTGCGGAGGGAAGATGATCCGTGGAGGACACAGAGAATCCAGCTGTCTTGGTTACTTTCCTTGTTGCTGAAACAAAATACTGGACACCCAAAGTTAAAGGGGGAAAGGTTTATTTAGCTCACAGTTTGTAGATGCTTCTGTCCATATCAGCTGGCTCCAGGGCAGGGTGGCATGGCAGAGGGGCAACCATTCATGGCAGTGGAAGACAGGAAAAGCAGCAAGAGCTAAAAGGGGAAAACCAGTCTTTTTCTGCCCCTTTGATCTCATCTAGACTGCTGGGATTAGGGTGGCGCTGATCCAATCAATGGATGACCCAACAATCACCCAGCCTTAGTCCCAGCACCCTTAATCCCAGCATTGCCCTGTGAATCAGTCACAAACTCTAGATTTAGCTACCTCCAATCAAGCCTGCCCCTCACGACTCATGAGGCTTTGGGGGGACATCTAGACACAGACCATAACACCGGCCATCCACATGCCAAGGAGAGAAGCCTCGGAGAGCCCAGACCTTCGTCACCTCTATCCCAAACTTCTAGCCTCCAGAACCGGAAGGAAAGTCTGCGGTGTGAGCCTCCCTGTCTCTGGTTCTTTGTTAAGGAGACCTGAGCTGCGTGGTGCAGCCTCTCCTTCCCTCCTCACCCTCGCTCCACCGAGGAGCTATAGTGGCAGAAGGGACTGCGTACCCTGTGCTGTGGCTCCTGAAATTGCAGACTGGCCTGTCCTGTAGCCTGCTGTCCCCTGGGCACAGCCAGGGACTGGGAGCAGGCAGCTGGCCTGACCCCTCTAACACTCAGAGGCTTTGGGATCTCTGCGCCCTGCAAACTCAGTCATGTTGAGGGGCAGGCAGGTCTGAGAGAGATTGAGAGGGGGCCCAGCCTACCAGCCCAGCTGGCCAGCCCCTCCCTGAGCTTCAGTCACATGCATCGGTCCTGCCTTCTTCTTTCCTGTGGATTTTAAACACTGGCTTGGAGTCAGCCAGCCTCAACCCACAGGTCTCCAAGCAATGAGCTTCACATGACCCAGTTTCCCCAGCTCTCCTGGACTCTGCCTTGTCCACTGCTGGGGCTGGGGCCTGGCCCTTAGTATGCACTCAAGAAACAGTTGTGGAATGGACGAGCAAGGCATCCGTCCGTCACTCCTCGAATGCACCAGCCCGTAGACATTACGTCACCATCTTCCTCCACCCAGCAGCACAAAGGGAACTGACCGCCTTGGGAAACGGTTCTGACATCCCACGTCTGTGAACCATTTCTCTCCTTTCTGTGCAAAGGTTTCTTTCTCCCTCCTTTTGCTTTGCTTCCTCGGCACCGTCTCATTCCCAACAGGCCCCTGTAAAGCCCCTTAAATGAATGTCCAGAAGTGGGGTGAGCAAGGCAGCCCCGGCGCAGCTGGGAAGGGGAGGAGTAGCTCCTCACACTTGTCCCCACAGCAAGGCTTTGCAGTCTCCCGCTCGGTCCCCGAGTGCACGGCCTGGCTCCTGAGCTCAGCTTCACTGTGTGGCTGCCATGTCTGCAACCCCCGAGCTCAGGCGGGTGACCTAGGGTCTCCTGGCCACCAGCTGACTCCTGGACAGGGCCAGCTCTGGGGTGCAGTCCCCACAGCCACGCAGGCCTTGTGTTTACCAGGACCCTTGCATGGCTCTGTGACATTCTGTTGCCACCTTGAAACTCGCTGATTTTTTTTTTTTTTCATGAGTTCTGTGTGTTTGCTGTGCGCTGGCAGCCTGTCCTGCTCTGATCCAGGCCTGCTGGGCAGGGCGAGGCCCGGGAGTCCATCTCCTGCAGGGTTTCCCTCCCACCCAGGGGAATCAATTCTCCTGCAAACTGCAGGCTGTCAGCTCTCTTTCCCTGGGTCCAGCCCTCTGCTTAGGTCCTGAGTAACTCTGCATGTGAAGGAAGAGGAAATACTTAAGGCACAAACAGGCTACTAGAAGCAAAGCCCAACCTCCAGAAATCTCCATGCCCAGCCTCCCCTGCATTTGCAGTCATCAAACTCACGTTTCGTATGCTGCCTGGGCAGGTTCCCATCCACAAACAAAAACCACACGCTGGCTAATGGGGCGTGCCACGTTTCCTGTCTGTATCACACCCAGTGGGAAGCCCCCACTCTTACCATCATCGCCTGCCACCGTGGGCCCAGGAAATTATACCAGTGAACAAAAGCAGCAGCCAATTCCGCGGAGAAATCTTAGGCACTGCTAGCAGATCTGACTTTTGCCAGAGTTTGCAGGTGGATAAAGATCACACTTTCCTGTGCGGTGCCCTGAGGAGCGGGTGCTGTAACTTCACAGTTCCTTGCCCTTCTGCCCTACAAAGGACACGAAACCAAGTCTGCCCACCCAGGGGTGCTGCTTGTGGCAGTTGCGCAGTAGATTAAGTGTGAGCACTCATGCAGTGTTTCATGGTAGGGAACTCATCTGCAGAACCCTTGAAAATTTCACCACCTCTGGCGTAATCGAAACGTGTGGAAATGTGCTATGGACATGCAGGACCAGGAGGCCCCGTGCAGCCCTGTCAGAGGCGCGGACGTTTGCAGCTTCCCCGGGCCACGAAGCTCATCCCCGACACGCTCTGTGGTTTCCCTCTTCCCTTGTGCTCCTAGAATTCCGCTCAGTGCAGAGTTCCGCAAGGAGAGCTGTGCTTCCAAAGACCACTGCTGAGGCTGGGTGGGGGGCCACTGAGTGGGCGGTCCCCGCATATGGTGGCATCCAGAGCAGCATCATAAGTAAAACCTGAGCGTCGGTGGCCAGCAGAATGGAGGAACTGAGTGCAGTGCATTCTCAGGAAGGCTCTCAGCAGCAAGAAGACAGTGACAAAGCCACCTGTCACAGGCACTGCCAGGCAAGGGATACCAGAGGCATAAAATTTAAAACTAGACAAAACTAAACCACAACAAGTGCCAGTGGGCAGGGAGAAGACTGGACAGGCCAGGAGGCAGGCCGTGCCGCTTCTTCATCTTCGGCAGTGCTGAGGATCTAGCCCAGGGCCTGGTGCGTGGTAGGCAGGGGTTCTACCCCTGAGCTCCCTGCCCGCTCTTCCCCAGCCCTAATTTTTTTTGTGGCTTTTTGGTGCTTAAGGGTCAAACCCAGGGCCTCAGGTCTGCTGAGCGCCTGTTCACCTCCACTTCCTGATCTGCACAGAGTTGATGCAAGGGTGGTTTGAGTGCGAAGTGGCTCACCACCTGGGTGCTCACGATGCGTGTGCTTCCTGGGTGTGTAGGTACAGATCGGGCAAAGTTCTTCAAATTTTAAGGGCAGGATTATTAATATACATCATCAGCTGTTTCCTGCAAACTATATTTTTAAAGGAACCTAGAATACTTTCTGTAATACTCTAATCTGTTAAGTCAAGATTCATGAGTGTCTCTGAAGGACTCCTGAAATCAACACATGAAAACCAAAGCCTAAGCCGGTGGTGGTGAACCTGCGGCACACGTGCTGCGCGCTGTTTGTACCGTTGAAAGCTCTAAAGGGCTCGCCGTCACCGACCTAAGCAACGAAGAAGAGAAAGGGGAATGTGAGAGAGGGCGGCAGCACACAGCCACTCCCGTCTTGGACCTGAATTGGATGACAGTGCCTAGCCTTATCATGAAATATTCAGAGGACTAAAGAACGCGAGAGCAGAAAGGGTGCCGTTAGAAAAGAAAGGCTCATAAAGTTCAAGAGTAATTACAGGCAGCGTATATTTATTACCCATGTTGGATCAATCCACTGCCCGGGTTTCATATCAGAGGCCAAGTGCCCAGACACGTATCATGTCTTCCATGACCATCAGCCCCGAACTTGCACGCATCCTCCTGCCGCAGTGTCCGCTGTATCCACTGGTGACGTGCAAGCATCCCTCCTTTACTAGTCCTGTCTTCTGCTTTTCAAGTGAAGATGACAAGCACCAATTCGTGGTGGTTGTCACCATCCTGAGGTTAACCCAACCTCTTGGGACACAGGAAACCTGTGCAGGGTGCCATTCCCAGAATGGGCGAAGCCGTGGTCATCGAAGCTCTGGAAAGTTCAGGCTAAGGGAGGAGAACGACCGGCGGGCAGTGGGCTGAAGAGCTGAAAGCAGACAGTGGCTTTTTGTTTATAATGTCTCCAGGGTGGCACAGGGCCTTGGCTCACCATCGAGACCTCAGGCCTCAGCCCTCACTCCGTAAGGTGGACTCCGAGGCCCAGTGGCATCGCTGGCGTCTTGCTGAAAAGCAGACTCTCAGGCCCCACTCTGTCCTTTTCCTGCAAATCAGTGATTTATAACCTTCCAGTGCGGCCCCTGCGCACACTGAATCTGAGAAGTCACCTGTGTCTGTGGTCTGAGACCCAGCAGGTGCCAGGCAGCGAGCTGTCCTGGGTATGATGGAGGGACAAAGACACACAAAAAGGATACGATGAGACCAGTCCATGGAGCCGCAAACTCCGTGCTCCCAGATTGTCAGGCTCAGTACGAGACGATGCCGGGACACACGCACACAGAGGCACACAGCAGACCACATGGAGCACACGTACACGGAGCACACACATACAACATAGGTGCCGGGATAGGCCTCGCTCCCTCCCAGAGCCCAGAGATCAGAGAGAAGCTGCCCTGCATGCAGTCATGACCCAGGGGGATGTGAGTGTGACCCAGTACGTGCCAGACAGAGACACCGCATTTGGGATGACTTAGCGTGGTGCGTTCTGCACAGGGTGGCAACCACCAGGGAGCTCACCTGTTAGAGAACGAGTGGGCTGTCTGTCCACTGTGCTCTCGCTCAGCACCGACTTCGAGGAGCTGGACTTGGAGCATTATGGGAAAGAAATGGAAATGACACAGGCCTTCTGGGAGCCTGTGAACGGGAAGTCCACTGCTCGGTCTGCGGCTGGGAAGGGAGCCCAGGCGTTTGCCGTTCGATGCCACAGGGTTGTAAGACTGGGGCGTGCCTTGCCCACACTGAGCAGCTGTTCCTGGTCTGAGCCCCGCTGGTGCACCCCGCACGCTCTGTGCTCAGTGCCAGTCACGTCTGATGGTGCGAACCTCTGGGTGAAGGGGTCTGTAGAACCAAACGGAGGGCACTGTTCACTCCTGCTCAGCGAAGGCAGTGCTGCTGTGGCCGGGGTGAGCGGGGTGGGTGCCGCTGGCCCTGGGGACCCTGCAGGAGGAGCTTCAGGGGTTCGGCTTCATTGAGGTTCAGCTGACAAGTAACATTCTGCTGTGGACAGCATTCAACCTGGCGACTTGGCGGATGTGGACATTATGAGACGATGGCCACGGTCAAGTTCAGTAACCCCATCCTCACCCTGCCTTCTCCCCTTATCTGTGTAAGAGGTGAGAGCATTTACGCTCGTCTCGGCGGGCAGACCTCAAGCATAGAGTACGGCAAGCGTTGCTAACTGTAGTGGCCACCGTGTCTCCATCTGGTACTGAGCTCGGAAACCTCTGACCATCACCTCCCCATTCCCCACCCGGGCCCCTCGTGACCACCCTTCTCCTCTTGCTTCTGTGAATTTGATTTATTTAGGTTTCACATATGTGTGAGACCCTGCAGTGAACCACTCAATACAATGTCCTCTGGGTTTATTCATGTCATTGCAAATGGTAGGTTTTCCTTTTGGGGGGCTGAATAGTATTCCACTGTGATATCTAGTACAGTTTCTTCATTTGTTTATCTTTCAATAGATCACCAGTTGATTCCATTTCTTGTCTCTTGTGAGTGTGGCAGTGAACACAGGAGGAAGATAATCTCTTTGAGATCCTGATTTCATTTCTTTGAGTATCTGCTCAGCCGTAGGATTGCTGGCTTTCATGTTAGTTCTCTTTGTTTAGGAATCTCCACGCTGTTTTCTGTTATAGCCGTACTAATTTACATTCCCACCAATAGTGTGCAAGTGTTCTTTTTTCTCCGTATCCTCACCAACATTGATCTCTCATTGTGTTGATGATAGCCATCCTATCAGGTGTGAGATGCTTTATCATTGTGGTTTTACTTTGCATTTCCCTGTTAATTACTGAGGTTGAGTATTTTTTTTCATAACCCTATTGGCTCTTTATATGTCTGCTTTGGAGTAATGTCCATTCCGATTGTTTGCCCATTTTTAAACTGGCTTATCTGGTCTCTTGTTATTGACTAGCTGCATGTCTATATATTTTGGATATTAGCTCCTTTGTGATAAACCTGGCAGGGCATCCGTGAGCCAACACAAAACTCGGAAGTCTCCACTCACAGCTGCACGCTGTACACTGAGGGCTCCTCCCAGACCAGGGTGCGCAGGGGGCCGAGGGGACCCCTCCTCCTCCATCTGCACCTCTGGTTCCTGGGGTCACAGTCATAGAGCATGGTGATCTGGACGGAATCAGTGAGACGCCCTCAGTTTTCTGGATTCCTGGGGAATAAACCTTTCCTCGCCTGTCAGGAAGATGGCAGAGAAGTCTCTGAAAGGTGAGAAACCCATGGAAGCTCCCGGGGGATGTGGGATTCAGTGGGCCCTGCCATGGGGACACTGAAGGGACCCTGGGGAGCCAGCCGGGCTGGGAAGTCTCAGCTGCAGAAGCCCCTCAGCCCGCTGTGGCTTCAGTTCACTGGGCTGAGGTCTTCCTCCCACTGCAGCCAGGGAAGCGGCAGGTAAGCAGGTGTGAGCAGCGCCTCCGATCAAGGCGTCCCCAGGCTGGCAGCAGAGGGCAGGGCGGAGGGACTGGCAGGCCGGGCCTTGCATCCCGGGGCTACTCCCGCCCCAGGGTAGGCAGGAGAGGTCCCCAGAAGGGCTTTCCAAAGGGACCTTGGAAGAAAGTAGTTCCGGTGTGGAGCTGGGGCAGACCCTGGCACGCCCATGGGGACGGCACACTGTGCCGCGGGCCTCACCTCCCCTCTGTCCTCCTCCTCCTCCCTCCTGGGGTGCACACAGGTCAGTAGGGGCAGCCGGGGCAGCATTCAGGGGAGCTCAGTCCCCCAGTGCTAGGGTGGTGTCAGGCAGGCTTTGCAATGAATCTGTATTTTTTCGAACTCCATTCCATCCGAAGAAGTTAGGAAAAGGAAAATGTAATTTTCGGGAACATCGGAGGTGGGAGAGGTGTTGCTTCACACAGATGGAGACCGCGCCTAACCCGGTTTGCAATTTGATGGCTCTAACAAGTTTGAAAACGTCCATGCGTCCCCCTAAATTAGGTTCAGCCGGCAAAACAAACCGCGCTGCTCCAACGGATATGGAATAAACCTTTGGCTGGGAGGAAGAATCGAGCCGTCGGTTCCCTCTTATCATGTTTCTTTCCCTCTCCTTCCCCATCCACCATCTGCCAGGTCCCCGGTTAAAGGGGAAGTGCTTGCTGTTCAGCACAATTAATTTAGCAGGCCGCCAATGCTGCTGACGGATGGGAGTAAGGTCTGATGAAACAGAGTGGTTAATTGGCAGCGAGGAAGTGCTGACCACGCGAAATGGGGTGAAAGCCAGGCTGGGCTCCACTGTTGCCAGGGTGGCCCTGGTCCTTCCCTCAGGGGCGGCATCGCCCAGAGCGGGATGTTTTAGGCCTCTGCACACTGTGACAGAGCTGAGATGCCGGCCAGGCAGGATGCCCCGGAGCCAGTCCTGGGTGTCCCCAGCTGGGGGTCCGGCTTCCCACCCATGGCTGGGGAAGCCTTTGAAGAGAGCCGGGGCTTGGGGGTGCTGCAGCCTCCATGTGCCGGGCCCCTTGCGTGCTACAGACGTGCAGCACCCCCTCTCCGGGCGCCGACACCCTGTTCTCTCTGCTCGCGTTTCAGTCTGTGCTGATGAGAAAGCCCCAACCAAGCGACCTGATTTGATGGGGCGCACGGCCGCAGAGCCTCTCTGTCTGCGCTGAGCCAGGCTTCCCAGCCTCAGTGTGGTCTGTATGTTGGGGCCCCCTGTGGCTGCCACCCACCCACTGGATGCAGCAGCCCCCCTCCTCGTCACAACAGCCACACATAACTCCAGCTGCAGCCCGGGGTCTCTGGGGGCAGAACCCCCTGATTGAGACCCCAAGGCTCTAGATAAAGGTAGGGCAGGGGGTTCCATTTGGGGTCCGCTTAAGGGTCTTCCCCACCAGATGAAGGTGAATTTGGTCAAGTCTTTGGGGAATGTGTCATAAAACTGGGCACAGAGTTTTCGAGAAACAAGGCCATCCAGCTGCTCCTACAAGGGCAGTGTTGCTCGCACTTTTGGGGAATAAAAACACATCTTTCGTGTTTCATTTGTTGCTCTCAAGCCCAAGGGGGACCCAGAAGGCTGGGGCTACACTGAGGGCAGAGTCCTGCCTCCTGCGCTGGCTGTGGAGTTTTAACTGAAGCTTGTCACACAGCGGGGCTGCGCACCCTGCACTGTCGGGATTGGAGAACACAGCAGAGAGAACCTGCTCCGTCCAGCGAGTTACAAAGCCAGTTTGCATGGTGCGCAGGCAGTGAAGACCCTGCCACGGAGCACGGGGGAACCGACCAGCGCGAGTGCTACAGGACGCAGCCCTGTGGGTGTTGGGTCTTTGTCCATGATTTACTGCTTTGATTTATAGAAAACCTAACCATGTCAGCATGATTGGGACCAACACCCTTCCCGCTTTCCTCTTCGCCTATTTTGTTTATCTCTTAGGGTGAGCTGACTGTCTGCAAAGGAAATCTGACCCACTCTAATTTTATTCTGAGGTCGCGTATCAGTAAGGGCTGCACAAGGGCTTTGATGTGGCACCTGTGTAGGAACAGTGACGTGGACAGCGTGGCACTTGCCCACCAGTTGTGCTAAGTCCAGATACCCATGCCGGGCATGGCAGCTGCCTAGAAAATTACTAGTGCTGTGAGGTCTCCCCTGGTGAGACCCGAGCCCCCCCCCCCCATAGGACAGGGAGGCTAAGTCCGCCAGGGCAAGCACACATGGTGAGCTGCATGAACAGAATCCGGGCTTCTCCAGAATTCCTAGCAAAGCCCACTGACCTCATTTGAGGCGCCCTCCAAAATGTACGGCCATAGAACGCTTCGTGTTCTTTAACACACTTGCAACACATCCACAGAAGAGAGCAGCAACGTCGACCTTTTTGTTGGGGGTCCTCTAGGGGTGCTCCCCTGTCCTCCAACCTGGCTGGTGCTTCTGGCTGCAGCGTGCGTCCTGGAGAACAATGCATCCATCCTCCACGGGCTGTGAAGGGCCCCAGGGTGCCAAGGGCCATCTGCTAGGACCTTCCCCTGCTCCCAAACTCACCTCCCACTCTGGCGTCTCTCAAGAAACAGGCACAGTCGTGTGCCTGCCTGTGCTGCCTCGGGTCCTCTGAGGGACGGCTGTGGCCACCGTGTCTTCCCTTCGTTTGTTCAGCCACGGGACAGATTCAGGGAGAGAGTGAGCAGGCCCCTCGGTCTCATTAGCGGTTGACAGAGGTCAGAGAGCCCCGGCGTTTATTTAACTCTACAAATTAGACCGGCTAATTTCCTGGGAAGTGAATGCAGCCTCTCATTGATCCACAGGACCCCTACACACTCACCTCAGGGGTGCAGGGGAGCCCGGGCAGCCCTGCGGCTTCCTGCCTCATCACAGCAGCAGAGCTTTGATCATCTTTGCTTTTTGTTGTTGTTGTTTTCTTTTTTTTTTTTTCATTTTGTGATATTGTCAAAAACGTGGGCCTTGGAATGCTAAGGCTGTTAAATTTCTCTTTTAAAAAAATAAATAAATATTGTGTATGTCATAGAAATACTCCCATCCCGGACCCAAAGGCCTGGCCCGGCTCCACCCCTACCCCCACTCCCACCTCCCTCCCACCCCATGGGTCCGCCACCCTGGAGTAGTCTGCAGCAAGCCGGGGACTTCTCCTCTGTCCTGGCCATGCCCCATCTTGGTGGGAGAGCCCAGCCTGTGCTGCAGGTGTCCCTAGGCACAGGTGAGTCCCTGCTGGTGCCCGCACCCGTGACTGCTCTTGAGGACTGGCAAGTGGCTGGCCGGGGGTCACTCGGCCCACACTCTCTGGGCTGAGATGCACCGGGTCGCTCAGTGGTGACCCAGACTGTCCCCTGCGTGCGCCTTGTGCATACACTGCACTCAGCAGCTGTGTCAGGCCCTTGATTGTTGCTATCATTTTTGTGGTGCTAGGGCTGGGACCCAGGGCCTTGTGCACGCTGGGCAAGTGCTTTACTACCGAGCTGCCTCCCCATCCCTGAGCAGCTGTGTTACCCCCATTTTACAGATCGAGACACCAAGGAAGAGAGACACTGAATCATGTTCTTAGTCTGGTGCCCACCTGAGACGCTCACATATTCATTCAGCTCACATGGAGTTGGCATAATCTGTGTGCTTTGATTCTTCTGCACGTGTGGCTTGGGCCTGTTTCCCATGCTGCACACACACACGCCACATGGGAGAGGAGAACCACACTGCTTCCTACACACGCGCAGTGTTGCCGTGTGCACACAGAGCCCAGCCTTCCCGAAACTCTGGAAGGCTCAGGCCCCGTCTCCTCAGCCTAAGCCCGGTGCTGAGTGGAGGCTGCAGGCAGCTGCTCCCGACCCTCTGCTGCCTGCATGCGCATTCAGGGGCAGAGGCTGGGATTCTCCCTCTTGGCTACAGTGCAGGAGCTGTTGTGTGTGTGTGCACATGTGTGTGCACAGCAGATCTCCGTCCTCCATGCCCGAGTCCCCTCCTGTGTCCCTGTTTGTGCGGGGCCTGTCACCGTGGCAGTTGACATGCCAATGTGTGCTGAAGCAGCACGAAGCCATGCAGGGGCAGCTCTGTCCCAGAGCCCTTTCCCGGCGTGGCCACTCGCCAGCTGCACAATATGTTCCCACTGTCCAGTACCTCCTTCCGGCCACCGGGCTGAGTTCCGGGGACATATCGTGACAGGGAGTAGAGCGCTCCCCACTGGAGAAAGTGTAACAGCGTGGGAGGGGGGAGGTGTCCCAGCCGAGTCCCTGCTGGACGTGTGCCGAGACACGATGGTGAGACTCTGGCCACAGCAGCACACTTGTCAGGCCTGTTTTAGGGCCCCTGTACCAAGTACTGTGATACAAAGTCCACCTGCAGCATCCTGTTTGATGGTCCAGCAAGGCCTGCATCTTATGCATAGAGAAACCGAGTTTGCCATCATTGCACAGCTGCTGGGTTGAGGGTCCAGGCCAGGGTTTCAGGGCCTGAGCTCCTCTGCCCACCTACACTGAGATACACCTCTGCACCCCCAAGAATGAGTGAAGTTTCATTTGCAGCAGTGGCTCATCTGAGTCAGTGAATTCCCCACATGTCTCGTTCATTCAGAACTTTCATTAGGACTGGTCCCTCCCTGGAGACCTGAGTGATTGGCATGGTCACCCCAGTCCCGGCCTTGGCCTCTGCTCAGACTCTTCGCTTACCTGTTCTCCCATCTACTGGTATAGGTCTGGGAGTTCTGCATGGAGCAAAACCTCCACCTCCCCAAACTTGTGTGGCTTTCACGTTTGACCGCAAAGTTCTGTCCATTGGCTGAGTTCACGCTGCAGAGAAGATGACACATCAGACACAGCATGATCTGCAGCTCAGAGGCTGCCTGAAGTCAGAGCTGGGGGCTTGGCTTCTGTCATCATTTTGTCATGTTACCAGGGGCCGGTGACACCAACCCTGTGTTCCTGGATGGTGATGTTTTACTGGAAACAGTCACTGATATAAATGGCTTTAACCACTAACTTCAGCAAGGCACCCCAAGCTCCCCTGGGACTCTTGGGGTGACCCTAGGGCAGCTTGAACTTGGCTAGGTAGGGTCAGGTGACCAACAGAGGCTCCCAGGGACAGGGCCTCTGGTCACCATGCAGGGACCTTGGGTGCATGCAGAAGCCTTGGTCATAGGTATTTGGAACATCTCTAAGGAGCTTACTGCAATGCCCGCCTTCCTGTGAGGGCAGACGAGGAGTGAGGAGTGACTCACCCAGAGATGGAGCCTCTGTCCTGAAATTATGGAAAGATTATCTCTGGTGCCAGTGCATGGTGTTGGGGGGGTCCACAAAGATGACTTCCAGCAAGCTAGAGCTCTGCCTGACAGTGACCCTGCTTCCTTCACACCTCAGTGCAGCTGTCCGTCCTCCTTGGCTGCCGAGGGTCCGTGAGAACGCATAGGTGTGGTCCCAGCCTCAGTGTGCGCTGAGGACCTGCCCTGGAAGGGTCCCCTGCACACTGAGCACAGGGTAGCACCGGGAGGGGGCGTGGATACTAAGCTGAAACTGACCAAGTGAGTGTTCTGGGGCTGCCATCACCAATCCCGCCAAAATGTAGTGGCTTAAAGAACAGCCTGGTTTTCCCTCTCACCCCGGGCCTGGAAGTTGCATGGAGGGGTGAGCAGGGCCACACTCCCTCCTGAGCCCTAGGGGAGCAGGGTCCTCCCTGCCCCTCCCAGCTCCTGGTGGCGCTGGCTGTCTCGCTGACCTCACTGGCGGGCTCATGCATGCGGTTGTCTGCTGCCGTCGTCACGCGGCCCATCCCCTTCTGTCCGAGCCCAAACTTCCCTCCTTTCTCAGGGCAGCTGTGGTTCCAGGATCCCCACCTTAATTTTTGTAGGAACTCATTTTGGCTTGATTCTGTCCACAGAGCCTCTGCTTCCCAGTATGGGGCGCACTGTGTGTTTCCAGGTGGCTGTGGATGCTGGAGGCCGCTGTCCCGCCCAATCCGTGGTCAGTGCTCAGTGTGAGAGGAGCAAGTGAGCGCTTCCTGCGGAGCAGGGAGGCCAGAGCCCCCGCGTGCCCGTCGAGTTGCAGGTCCCCTTTTAGGCCCTGCAATGGCCCATGACAAGGTCTTGCAACGCGCCGGGAGATGACCTAATTGGGAAATGCAGGAGCAAACCAGACCATCACCAGCCTTGCTTCCAAACCTGGGGTTCATCATGCCTGGGTGACCTCTATCCGGTGATGCTGAGCAAGTCCATGAAACCGCCAGAGCCTGGGCCCCAAACCCATGGATCTGCCCTCCTTGAGTGGTTCAGGAGGAGTTCACATCACACACACCAGATGCTTTGGTAGTGCCTGGCCCACGACTGGCCACCAGGAAAGACTGGGTTTCCAGTGGTTTCAGTAGCATTGCCTTTCATAGTCTTGCTATCATAAATGATTACTGGGGGAAGAAATGGCCCTCCCTTTTACATTCTTTCCTGTGGAGAATTTCTCAAAGAGGATTTGAGAGACACCAGAGTGGGAGGCGAGTTTGGGAGTGGGGGAAGGTTCCGACAGATGGCCCTTGGCACCTCGGGGGCCCTTCGCAGCCCGTGGAGGATGGGGCTTGGGTCCCCCCAGCTGAAACCCATTGGCCAGGGGAAGAAGTGCCGCCGGTCACACACACAGTGACTGATGGAACTCAAGTTTCCCTTCCCGTGTCCAGACTCTAATCGTAGGCAGCAAGCAGCGGGAAGGGAGGAAGGCGTCTCTCCTGGAAACTGTACTCAGGCAGGTAATTAATACGCTGCTGTCCACCGCCGTCTCTCTTCCCGGGTTTGTTTGAGGAGGGCTTAGCCCAGTGTTTAGCCAGTCCTCAATTCCCATGGGTGTGTGTTGAATGAGTAAATGATTGAGTGACATTTCTCAAAGTCTGTTGACTCACAGATACTAAATAGCATGCAGAACAGGAGACTGGCTTAGAAAAAAATGCTATTCTCGTGAATCGCATGACAGTCTCAGATACGTTGGGTGGCTTCAGGATCTCTTGGAAACCTTGTCAGGCCAGATCACAGGGTGTGAAGGTTTAGGTCATCAAATATGGTAGAGACCTGACCCTGCGTACGTCACCGGATAGAAAGTGGATGGCCACTTTTTAAATTTTCGGTATCAAAAAATAGACCTTGCAGTAAGATTGCCCTGTGGGGAATTGGATTCCTCCTCCATCCAGAAAGCACGCAGGCATTCCGGCCGACGCCGCAGGGTCCTGGGAGCCCACTGACCGCATGCGTCTGTGCAGACGGGCCGCCGGGAGCACTGGTGGTGTACCGCACAGGACGAAGCGTTTGCTATGTTAGGTCACTTCAGTTGGTAGTAAAAGTGCGTTGTTTTCATTTCCTTGAAGAAGATGTGGTTTTAGGCAGAGAGAAGGTACAGGTGAAACGCCAGGCTGTTGCTTCTCGCGCCTCCTCATCTCGGTAGTGTTGGCACCTGAAGGGCCCAGTCAGGACCGCTGTGAAATGGAGCGAGAGGCATGAAATCGCCACTCCTAGTACGGCCTCCCCGTGTGCCATTTCCAGATCCCTTGTTTGTCAGGTACCTGTTTGCTGTCTGTAAGTTTAAAGATTTACCTCCGCCAGGCAAGATTACAGCCTACTTCCTCCTTTCCTCCCGGAGCAGTGCTGCGGCAGTGGTGGGGGAAAGCCTGGGATTCTGTGGACATCGCCTGAAGAGGTCTGCTGGAAGCAAATGATTGCTTTGAAGCCTCATATTTTACCTAAAAAATTCATGTGCCCTGAAGCCATGGAGGAAGAGACAGATATGTTTGACTCTGTAAAAATTAAAGTTCCTGACTATCAAAAACATACCATTTAAATTTTACAGAAAAAAAAATAAAGCCTAGGAAAAACTATAAACTCTATTGAACAGTTCTCTTTAATAAGTAAAGAGCTCTTTAAAATCAATAAAAACAAGAGCAACATTTCAGCTTGGTGAGGACGTGGTGTTGAAGAGACAGTGGTTACACGACATGAGCAGCAGTTAAA
>RJWM01019500.1:10759-39007 GCA_004363535.1 Dasyprocta punctata | reverse complement strand
AGGCAAGGAGGACCTGGAATACTTTTGACTGGTGAGCCGGTTAAAGGAACTACCCGATCGATAGCAGTTCCCCCTCCATATGGCACAGCGCACAGGCCACACCACCTCACTCCTTCTCGGGTCTGCGTAATACGTGCCCCATTGCATTAGGATAGGCCACCTTCTGGGTATCCACTCATCACTCGGTGGCCACTTGGATTTTTTTGACCATAGAGGAGGCAATATTTTTCCTCTACCCTCCTGTGGTATCTTACATACCACAGACAACCAGGATAAAAGCATACATATTTCATTTAGTAATTCTTACTTGGGCATGGGACATGACAAATGAAAAATGAATGCCCGTGGAAAGAACTAGAGCTGACTATTTTTGTATGTACTAGTTTTGAGAACCACTACTAAATCAGAAAAATGTGATATTATAATGGGATTTGAGCTAGGGCAGTTAGTTGTGGGAAAGTCACTAAGAAGAGAAAGGTTATTTGTTCAGGTCTCACTTGGCCTCCACATCCCATCTCTAGTACAGTGGTACCTCTGAACTAATTGATAATTGGTTCCAAAGAGTACCAAATAAATTATATTGCTAGCGAGTCATGAGACTATTGACACTGACAAGTTCTAGCTTGCCTATAGAGTACTAAATAAACATTTAATACCAGGACACAATTTCCTTGTCAAAATGTATCCTGTACCAAATTCCAAAAGTTTCAAAGCAGTTAAATATCAAGGTATTACTGTAATTAAAATAGCTTTCTTCCTCCTATCAGGAAGAAAAAGGAAGTTTAGAGTGTCCTTCTTGCATCTGGCATTTCTTTAACTCAAAATAGTATATGAAAGTGGCTTATGTTGAGATAACATATATTGGTCCTCTATACCTCCAAATGTTACAAAAAAGTTCCCTTTTCATTTGAGCACTTGTTTTCAATATTGAAGATACACACCCATTAATAGATCTATCAGTTTATTTCTTTACACTTAGTTATTTCACCAATCCATTATTTATGTAGTATAATATCTTTATGCCACTAACACAAAATGTTGATAACTGGACATTGTGAGCCCTCTGATGTTATTCTTTTTCAAGATTGCATTAATTATTCAAGATCTCTTCTGATTCAATATAAATATTAGATTTGGCTTTTACATTTCCGCAGAAATGGCCGTTGAAATATTGATAGGGATGACTTTAAATCAATAGAATAGAATCACCATTTAATACTAAATCTTCCAATCCATAGACATAGGGCATCTTTCCGTTTCTTTAGTTCATCTTTTTTATATCTTTCAGCAAGATTTTATAATTTTCACTTTGCAAACCTTGCATCTTCTTTTTAAAATTCATTCCTATGTATTCTTTGTAATGCTACTTTGGATAAATTGTTTTATTAATTTATTCCAGATTGTTCAGTGCTAGTATATGCAAACAACTGATATTTGTATGCTGATTTTTTGTACCAGGACTCAAATTTGGAATTAATGCTTGCTTGGCAGGCACTATGCCACTGAGCTAAATCCCCCGGCTTGTATGCTGATTTTATATACTGTAATGTCACTGAATTCATCTCTTGGGGATGATAAACAAATTCAGCAAAGTGACAGGTTACAAAATCAACACACAAAAATCAATAGCATTCCTGTACACCAGTAATGAATCCACAAAGAAAGAGAATAATAAAATAATTTCATTCATGATAGTTTCAAAAATTAAATACCAAGGAATCAACCTAACCAAGGGGATGAAAGATCTCTGTATTGAAAGCTACAGAACTCTGAAGAAAGAAAGTGAAGAGGTCATTAGAAAATGGAAAGACAAGCCAGGCGTGGTGGCGCATGCCTCAGGAGGCTGAGGTAGATGGAGCGTTGTGAGTTCGAGGTTGGCTTGGGCTACAACGTGAGCAAGGCCGGTCTGAACTACATAGTGCGACCCTGCCTCAAGAAAAATAGGGCCGGGAGTTTGGCCCACTGGCTTAAGTGCCTGCCTGGCAGGCGCGAGGTTGTGGGTTTGATTCCCAGTACTGAAAAAAAAAAAAAAAAAAAAAAAAAAAAAAAAAAAAAAAAAAGAAGAAAATGGAAAGACAATTCTTGTTCCAGAATAGGCACATAATTGGAATGGTTATATTAACAAAATTGGTATATAAATTTAAGGCAATCCCAATCAAAACACCAACAACATTCTTCTCACAACTGGAAAAACCTTTCTAAAATTTATATACAACCAGTAGTGATCCTGAGTAGCCAAAGCAATCCTGAGCAGGAGGCATAACAATTAAAGATTTCTTTTTTCTTTTCTGTGGTTTGGTTTGGTTTGACTTGGCTTGGTTGAGACAAGGCCTCATTATGTAACTCAGGCTGGCCTCAAGACATGGTGATCAAACTCATGGTGATCCTTCTGCCTCAACCTCCCAAGTACTAGGAACACAGGTCTCAAACTCATGGTGATCCTTCTGCCTCAACCTCCCAAGTACTAGGAACACAGGCATGAGCCACCATCCCCTGCAAGATTTGAAGGTATATTACAAAGCTATAGTTTCAAAAACAGCGTGATACTGGGGTAAAAATAGACACGTAGACAGTAGCATAGAACAGAAGATATTGAAACAAACCCATGAACCTTCAGCAACCTGATTTTTGACAAAGGGACTAAAAAATACATTGGAGAAAAGACAGCTCTTTAACTAATAGTGCTGGGGAAACTGACTATCTACATGCAGAAAATTGAAACTAGACCCATATCTCTTACCATGTACTCACCTAAAATCAAAATGGATTGAAGACCTAGACGTAAAAAAGAAACCTTAAAACTGCTGGAAGATAACATAGGGCTCTGACGGTGAACTTTTTAGAACTTTCAATGATACAGACACCTCCTGTGGCACACATCCCGTAGGTTTGCCACCACTGACACAGGGGAAACAATTAAATCCATGGGCACAGGCAGACTTCCTGAACAGAAACTCAGTAGCATAGGAAATAATGTCAAGAGCCAACAAATGTGATTATGTTAAATTAGAAAGCCTGTAGTCAGCAGGCAGACTTCCTGAACAGAAACTCAGTAGCATAGGAAATAATGTCAAGAGCCAACAAATGTGATTATGTTAAGTTAGAAAGCCTGTAGTCAGCAGGCATTTTGCGGGGACACAGATAGACATGGCCTCCACTAAATACATATTTCGATAGGATTTCCTCCAGGCCCTGGTAGAACAGGACTAAAGTTGGACTGGCATGGCTCCCAGCAGTTCTCTGGGCAGGCAAACTATCCACAGACCATGTAGCATGAAGCTAGAGCTGAGTCACAGAATTCCTTTAGAGTGCACAGTTGTTGGACTTACATTAGTCTGTTTTCTGTTTCTGTAACAACAACAAAAAAAAAACCTTGAGGCTGAACACCTTACAAATAAAAGATTAACTTAACTCATAGTTCTGGAGATTCAATGCAATGGCACTTGTTTATGCTCATCTATCGTGAGTCAAATGGCAGATAGGATCACAACAGTGGAGTGATATGTGAGAGGGAGAGATCATATGACAACACAGAAAGGCAGAGAATGATGCAGGGGCCAGGCTTGCTCTTTTATAACAACTCGCTCTTGTGAAAAGTAACTCAGAGACCCTATGAGAACTACCCTAATCTTTTCTGAAGGCAGTGACCCCAATGGCTTCCCACTAGGCTCTACCTTTCAAAGGCCCTGCCACATATTAACATCACTGCAGTAGGAACTGAGCTTCCAAACCACAGCTAAATCATAGCCACCTGTTACTGGGAGTGTAAATGGGGCTTGCCCCTCCCATGTCCCTGAATGGATAAGGATGGTATCCAGGCTACGCACAAGTGGGTCTGGAGCTACATCCACGGCAAGTAAGCTGCTTCTGCAGCCAGAGCGACAGGTTGCAGCCTGCCACCAAGATTCAAGCTTGCCTTATCAAAGCAACTATACTTGGTGTGGGACTCCACTGAGGTTTCCTAACCTCTTACCTGGATCCCAAGACTCCAACAAAGGGACTTTTGACTATAGATGGCTGCCAAATCATTGTTCCTTTGGAGGGGAAATGAGAGCAAGGTATCTCCTATTCCACCAATTTACTAATGTCTCTCTCCCAACACTGCTCTTCTAATTGCTCCCAGCTGATACTGTACAGGAATAGCAAAACTCTAGCTAGCTTCTTCAACTTTAATAAGCTTTATACAGGAACCCAAGGTAGAAAACGACTTCATTTCTGCCAGATCAGACGTAATCCCCTTGTTCCACTCCTCCTGGTGCTTTTCTCCTTCACACGTACTATCCTAACATCTATCTATTCAGCATGGTTTTACTTAGACATTTACTTAGAAATGTACATGGCAAAATTAGAAGAGGTGAAAGAAATTGCTCTACATTTTGGGTTTTCCTTCCATTGATCCGTGATAATCTCTCCTAACAGGTCTTCTTTGGCAATGTAGATTCATCTGGAGTAAAACACAATATTTTTAATCCTCCAATTATTGCACGATACATCCGTTTGCACCCAACTCATTATAACATCCGCAGCACTCTTCGCATGGAGTTGATAGGCTGTGATTTAAACAGTAAGTGCCAAGTCATTTCACATCCTTTCATTGCTCAAGCATGAGCAGGATAACTAATTATTCTACTTATCCTGAAACCAGGAGGAGGGGTTAACTGTCTCAGGACACTGAACAGAACTATCAGAAATAAAACCAACAGGGGCCTGAGAAAACCTGGGAATTTCTTAGCCCAACCCTGTGGTTTCCCAGAGGCAGCCATGTCCTATATTTCTCTTACCAAGGAAAATCAAAGTTAAACGTAGCTGAGCAGAACTGACCAGCGGTGGCATGTCAGCAGTAACAGAATTTGTGTATATTTAGGGCCTAAGAATTGATCATGATTACAGTAGCCCTAAGAGTATTGGAGCCTGCCCAGTGGAACCCAAGCTGTAGCCTGTCCTTGTGATAATACTCTCTCATCATTCTTTAAGGTTGCAGCATACCGCTGGGAATGGAGAGTAAATTAATATCAGATGCACAGATTACTGCTTCATCCTACTTCACCAATAAGTTTGCCACCTGGTCTCCTTCACAAGCCCGACTTCATCTCCAGGGGAGGACCAATGCCTGGAGACCTCAGGTAAGAAACAACATCTCTACCACTCAACTGATGTAGAGCAGGAAGTGGGGCTTGGGGAGAATAAGGAAGCCCTTATTTCTTCAGAAATGTTTCTGTCAACTATTTTCCTTAAAAAGTGTCTAGAAAGGTTGACTATGGGAATACAGCCACAAGCTTTTTATGAATATCCGTGTGATTTCACACAGCATTCATTAAGGAGAAGGATGATTACTAGTTGAAT
Source organism: Dasyprocta punctata (assembly GCA_004363535.1). Lineage (NCBI taxonomy): Eukaryota > Metazoa > Chordata > Mammalia > Rodentia > Dasyproctidae > Dasyprocta > Dasyprocta punctata. Next base: position 33,664 of record RJWM01019500.1, on the reverse strand, counting down.
TTTCTGGAAGATGAATCTGTCTCCAGTACAGGCCTAATATATGTCAAATAATAATAGCACATTTTAGCTTTTGCTTCACAGATAACTATTAATAATTAGCTTTTTTCTAGATCTCTTGCTATTTCAATAGAAAGGGTTACAGTTACAAAGACTTCACTGGACAAAGATATTTTCCAGAGCCACCAAGCCTATTGTTTTCCATTACTGAATAGCTTTTTAGGGGACTGAATAAAATTAATTATCTCTGCTCTTCCAGGGGTTTATCTTAAATGAAATAGTTTTTATATCCATTGCCAATGTATATATTTGTCAGTCTGTATATGGCTCTTATATTCACTTGGCATTTATTGGATACCTATTAACTGGTTCACTCTGAGGATACAGGAATGATTTGTGAAAAATTTTGGTCCTAAATTTTCTTAGTCAAATAAGGAAGACTTATCAACTGTTAAAATGAAGAACAATCTAGGCATGGTGCTGCTTGCCTATAATCCCACCACTTTGAGTCTTCAGGTCCTGACTGTACTACTTAGTTAGTGAGGCCCTGTTTCAAAATTTAAAGAGTGATGTGGGTGTAGTTCATTGTGAAGGCCCTAAATTCAATCCTCAGTACTCAGGGAAAAAATTCAGGGTGACACCTGCTATAGTATGGTTAAGAATGGAATAGAAGAGTTTTAGGAGCAAATGGTGACTGACAGACCACTAATCCAACACTACCTTCCTCAGGTGAATAATCCAAAAGAGTGGCTGCAAGTGGACTTCCAGAAGACAATGAAGCTCACTGGAATCATTACCCAGGGTGTGAAATCTCTCCTGACCAGCATGTTTGTAAAGGAGTTCCTCATCTCCAGCAGTCAAGATGGCCATCACTGGACTCTCTTTTTACAAAATGGCAAAATAAAGGTATGGTGTTCCCTTAAGAAAGACACAGAACTTCTCCTAAAGCTTCAATTTTAGAGATAAACCAGAATTGATATGTGATCTGACTTTCGGGGTAAAATTTACTGAGTTATCTATGGTACCAAGACACCATGAATGACATCCTACGAGAACACAGCGACTCTAATTAAGGATATAAAATACCAAGAAAATGACTGTTATGGTCTTTATCCAGATGTCTCCCTAAAGACTCATGCACCCATAAGTGGAGTTTGGCAGCGGTGACTGGATCATGAAAGTGTGATACTCATCAATGGATTAGTTCAAATGAGTTTATTGCTAAATGTGGTATTGGCAGGTGGGGCCTGGTTGGAGGAGGCGGGTCACTGGGGGCGTGACCTGGAGCTTCAGTTTTAGAGATAAACCAGAATTGATATGTGATCTGACTTTCAGAGTAAAGTCTCCTTTGATCTCTCCCTGCTTCCTGCCACCATGTCATGAGGTGTTTCTCCTCTATGATGCCCTTCTCCCATGCCACCCTGCCTCGCAGCAGGGCAACTACAGACCGAAACCTCCACAAACTGTGGGCCAAAATAAACCTCTCCTCCTTTAAGTTTTGAGCGTCAGGAATTGTGTCACAAGGATGAGAAAGCAACTAAGACAATGACAGAGAAGAGCCAAGAGCTGATTCTCCCCATTTATCTTGACATCATGCAGGTTAATGGCAAGAATCAGAGAGCTGAAGAATGAGTTGTTTGTCTAATGTTTAGTGATTGTTATGGTTATGGTCCTGCGGCCCCACCAAGTCTCATGTAATCGTGGCATCGACGGGACTGAGTCTGGCATTCATGATTTGTTTGTTGCCTGGCCCTGGGATTGGTGATATGGATGTTGCACCCACCCAGGGGTGGAGCTGACATACAGGGTAAGGGTGGGAAGAAGGCATGTCTTCCCTCTCTTGCCAGTTCATGCCTTGCTGTTTGGCAGCTGCCATGAATGGCTGCCCCCACCCCCACCATGCTGCCTTGGAGCCAACTGAGTACGGACTGGAAACCCCTGAAAACTGTAAGAAATAAACCTTTCCTTCCCTAATTTTAGTGTCAGGTATTTTGTCTCAGCAACGAGAAGAAAGTAACTAAGACAGTGATGCCTGTGCTGTCCTCTTGTCAGCAACCTAGTTTCTCCAGCCTTGTTGAACTTCAACTTTAATGATGTAAACAGTCTTCACTAGGTTTCCTACATAATTCAAATGGTAGTCATTATAAGCATGACATGAAGTCTTGGTGATCCATGGATAGTTAGAAGAATAGCTCATCTCTGTCAAATTGTTAATCTTCTTTTCCACCAAGAATTAACCATCGTGTGGTTAGTCAGCTTTTTGCTACTCTAACTAAATATCTGAGATAACAAACTTATAAAGATGAAAGACTTGTTCAGAATGTATGACAACAATAGCATAAAAGCCAGGATGATGGTAAATAGAATAAATGATTCTACAATTGTTATCTAGGAGGTAAAAATATTGACTAACATTAAACCTTGATAATTTGGTACATGTTGCAATTTCTAGGATAACAAGTAAAAAGTAGTAGATTATAAAATAGGGCACAGGACTCTCAAAATGATAGAAGAAAATATATAAATAAATGAAATATACTCAATAAGTCTAAAAGAAAGCAAGCAGATAAAGAAACTTGAAACAGGCAGGGAAAATAACAAGATGGCAAAGTTAATTAAAAATATAAAGTAATAAAAAATATAAAGTGATTGTATATACTGCAAATGAACAAATATTTCAGCTGCCAAAGTATTACTCAGAAAAGCAAAACCAAAATCTCTGCCCTTTACAAGAGACATATTTAAACATTAGATACAGAAAAGTATCAGATTAAAAATGAAAAAAAGAAATTACACGAATATTATCTAAAATATGTGTGTTGTACTTCTATTGATGGCAGAAGCTTTCTATGTGTGCTCCTCGGTACTCAGTGGACAGGGCACCAGCGGGGCACTGTACTTGGGACAAACCTGGGCTTTGATGGCCCTCTTGTGCTGAGATAGTAACACACTAGCAGACTCATGACAAACCTGAACTTAGCCTGCCATCTAGTGCTGAAATGGTGAAAGTGACAGTCTCAGAGAAAGCAAGCAGCCTGCTTAGAAAATCTGCAAAGTAATCTTGAGCAACTACTTTGAAGATAGCAATACGCAATATATTAACCATTGCTAATCTCTTATTATGTTGTTTTTAAATTCTGTGACATCATTTTTATTCCTTGTTCATTAAAGAAAAGACAGGTACGAACAGAACCAGACTAAGAAGACTGAAATGAGTACCCAGACCTTGGCTTCCCACAAGTTGCTTGCTGGCAAACATCAAGAGATTTCAGGAAACCGTGACCCGCACATAGGACTCAAAATATGGTGCCAGTAACCCATCAGGCAGGACTCAGTATGAGAGAACTCAGAATTTAAAGCAGCTCTTTTAAGGAAACTCAATGAGTTTGAAGAAAACACTCAAAAAGTTTCAGTAATCTGCCAGAGAAACTTAACTAAAACACAGAAACAATTTTAAAAATAAAAAAGAAATTATTTTGCTGAAAAATACACTGGGCAAAATTAAAAACACAACAGAAAGTATCAATAGCAGAATAAGCCAAACAGAAGAGAGAATTTGTGAACTTGAAGACAGGCTATTTAAAAATACACAATTTGAGGAGAAGAAAGAAAAAAAAATGAAGAGAAATGAAGAAAGCTTACAGGAACTTTGGAACAGTAGTTGTCTTAGTTACTTTTTACTTGCTGCTGAGACAAAATACCTGACCCCCAAAATTAGGGAAGGAAAGGTTTATTTATTACAGTTTCTTGGGAGTTTCAGTCCTTACTTTGCTCCAAGGCAGTGTGGCGTGGCAGGGCCGCTGTTCATGGCGGCTGCAAGCAGCAAGGCGCACTGGCGAGAGAGAAGGTGGAAGCGCGGAAGTGCAAGAGGAAGACCCGCCTCACTTACACTGTATCTCAGCTCCACCCCTGGGCGGGTGCAGCGCTCACATCACCAATCTTGGTGTTACACAACAAATCACTAACAAGCGCCAGACTCAGCTCCATCAAAAGTATATGAGGACTTGGGAGTATATAGTATATCACCCAATACAGTAGTAAAAGATATTGTCCAGGTTATTGAGCTTCACAAGGAATTTGAGAATGCTAACAGGATAGAAAGCTTATTCAAAGAAATAACAGGAAACTTCCTGGCTCTAGAGTAGGATACAAGTATCCTGGTCAAGGAAAGTTAAAGGTCACCAGTCAGATACGACTCAAGCGAGGCTCCCCTAAAACATTTATAATCAGTTTCTCAAAGACAAGAGATAAAGAGAAGACTCTTGAGACTACAAGAAAAAAGAAATAATATACAAGGGAGTCTCAATTTGCCTGACAGCAGATTTCTCCACAAATTCATATACTGAGAAGGAAAAAAGGCTGATAATAACAAGCCAAGGAATATCTCAAGAAGCTGAAATGATATCAGAAGAAAATGGAGTCAAGGAAATAATAAAGATCTAAAATTAATGTAGTAAAAAAGAGAATAAACAAACCAAAGGTTGTTCCTTGAAAATTTACAAACGTCTTGCAAGACTGAGCAAGATATTTTAAAAAGGCACAGATAATCAATATAAAAATGAAAAAGGGGACATAAATAAAGATCCTGCCAAAGTAAGGGATTATATTTATTAAACTTAGTAAGTTTGGAAAATTATGTCATATGAATAAATTTCCAGTAAATATAACTTACTCATGAAAGAATGGAAAGTTAGATGTAGTAACACATGCCTGTAATCCCAGCACTTGGGAGGCTGAGGCAGTAGGAGTCTGTCATGAGTTTGAGACCAGTCCAGGCTACATAGTGAGCTCAAAGCCAGCCTGAACTACATTGAGACCCTGTCTCAAAAATTTTAAAAGAAGGAGGAGGAGGAGGATCGAAAACCATGATATCGCATTTGTGGACTTCAGTTGGTATTCAAAAATCTTACCACATGGCTATGCTAAATATTCTACCAAATTTTCAACAGAGAATATGAATCTCACAAATATTCTTCCAGAATATGAAAAATATGGTACCTTATTCAATTCCTAGAATGATAGCATAACCTTGACAACAAAACCTGATAAGGGCAATTTAGAAAGGGAAATAATAAACCTACTTTAGGGCCAGGGATTTAGCTCAGCAGCATAAGCACCTACTTGGCAAGTGCTAGGTTGTGAGCTCGATCCCTGGTACCACAAAATAAATAAATAAACCTACTTTATTCATGAACATTTCATCACTGTAACGAAATACCTGAGTTAATCAATTTGTAGGGAAAGGAGCAAAATGTAATAGTTTGGTCTGGAATATTCTCCAAAGGCCCTTGTGTTAAAGACCTATTTCCCAGCTTGGTGCTACCGGGAGGTGGTAGAAAATTTTTAAAAATTTAAGAGGTGTTGCCCTGAAAGGGTGGAGTGGGGTCCCACTCCTTCCTATCCTTTGAAGTGAGCAGGCTTCCTCCACCACAGGCCCCAAAGCAGCAGGACCAACCAACCCTGGACTAAAACTAGCAAAATAAACTGGCAAAATAAAATGGAACTGAGTCAAAATAAATCTTTTCTCTTATTAATTTGTTTTCCTCAGGTATTTATTACAATAACATCAAGCTAATTGAAAACAGATCCCAAACAAATTAGCAATATTGATCTAAATTGGATCCATCCTAGGAATTCAAGGTTGGCTTAAACATTGGACATTTCATATAACTCATCACATTGACGGAATGAAAGATTATATGACCAATAAATGCTGAAAAAGCATTTCATAAAATTCAGTATGTGTTCTTAATGAGAAAAATTAGCAAACTTGAATGTAATTGCTATGTACTGCAAACATGTACTAATTAAAGTCAAAATTCTACAAACTTGCAAACTAAGACTAGAAGAAAAATTATTTAATCTGATAAAGCAAGTATCAAATTTATAGATATATTTTAAAGTGAAACACAGAAAGATTTGCTCTAAGACTGAGCTATCCATTGGCTCACAGGTCTCCACAGTTCCAGCGTGACAGGGAACCTCAAGTTTTGAACTCTCTTGCCTCTTTCTTTTCCCTCTTACAGCCCCTCCCATCGAACTGTACTCCTCATTGTGTTACTTGTGTTACCATTCTACAGTTGCTACCACATGTGTGCAAACTGCTTCATGAGGTAGCTGGTGACAATGACTATGATTTATTGAGTCCTCACTGTATACTCATCTGCAATGGCAAATCCACTCACAGAGGAGTCAGCTGGCTGATGCCTGATGACCTCCATTCCAAATGACCTAACGTAGGCGCTAGATGTGACCTAGGGCAGAGCATCCAATTGCACTGAGATTTGGAAAGTGGGTGAGAATATTTCAGATATATGGCATAGCTAGAGCAAAGGCCTCCACAGCAGACAAGCAAGGTGCTCTTAATTCTAGATGTCACATGCAAGTTCCCTGGCCCATTTAATCACCTGTCCGGGTTTGAGCTCAGGCCAGTGGAAGCAATTTAAAGAGAAGTGCCTGTTCTTTGTGGTGGGCATTGTGATGGATGCCAAGGAGAGTAAGGGAGAGTAATTGACAGAGTAGAAGGACGAATTTGAGGAGTCTGGCTGGGGTGGCATAAAAACAAATTTTGCTCCTGTCAGACAACTAAGAAATGCTCTTTCCTCTTTCAGGTTTTTCAGGGAAATCAAGACTCCTTCACGCCTGTGGTGAACTCACTAGACCCACCACTAATGACTCGCTACCTTAGAATTCACCCCCAGAGCTGGGCACACCAGATCGCCCTAAGGCTGGAAGTTCTGGGCTGTGAGGCCCAGCAGCTCTACTGAGGGGCTGCTGTGCCTTCCTGTTCAACTCCAGGACATTTCTTGACTCAAGGCTGTCATCATGAGGCTTCTGGGTTACAGACTGCCCCACAATGTCTACAGCACCACCCTTTTTTTAAAAATCAAATTGTTAATCCTGCATTTCCTGAAAAGTTAGGGCTCACACAGCCACCACTTCTGCTGTTGTAGAAAAACGGTGTGTTGCAAGTTGCCAGAAGATACCCCTGATGTAAGCATTTCAGATTGAGCGTCATACTTTTGAAACAAGACTCTGACTTGTTTGTTATCCCGATCAAGCATGGAACAAAACAGGTTTGGGGATCGTAGCAACACACTCTTGAAATCAAAATGCAAGTCATTTTCACAATCTGCAAAATGGAGATAAGAGCTACTACATTAAAGTCTATTTGATTAAATTTAATATCAGAAGGACATATATAAGTATATATATAAAGCCATTCTGTCTTAATTCTTTTTTTTTTTAATTTTTGTTTTTCTGTTATCGTTTTGGTCTTTTGTCTTAATTCTATTCAACAAAAGCAGGTTAAGAATGTCAAATTATTGGAAACCCTGAGGTAAAATGAGTGTCTTTTTAAGTTTGTGGTGACCAAGAAAATTAATGGAAATAATAGAGTTCTAAAAAAAATGTATTTTAGTATTTCTATGGGAAAATGAGGGAAATCCATAGCTGTCTGGGATAGAAGATATAAGCTTTGTAATTCCAATAGTGCGCTCATTTTACTCTCTTTCTCTCACTCAAATAATGCAACAATGTAGTGGAAAGTTTTATTTCATGACTAAAAGCCACCCATAGCATTAAAATTTTAACCAAGCTTCTATAGAACTTAGTGATCTCATTTTGACATATTTCCCCAGTGACTATACATCTCTATCTCTCAAATGTCCTTGAAATCAGTTCTTTTGCTCTCCTACTAGTTTGTTTAATAATGAGTTAAATAAAATACTGACATGTACAAATGCTTTTGAGAATTGTGTTTTTACTTGAGAATTAAAAATATGAACAATGATCTTTTTTTTTTTTTTTTTTTTTTTTGAGGCAGGGCCTCGCTGTGTAGTTCAGCCTGGGCTTGAACTAACTATGTACTCAAGCTGGCCTTGAATTCATGGCAATCCTGCTGCTTCAGCCTCCCAAGTGCTGGGATCACAGGAATTCACCACCATGTCCGGAGTACAATGCTAATTTTAAAACAAGTAGAGGCATTGGATAGCAGGATGGACACTTTAGCAAACCAACTTAGTGATTACATTGAACTGAGAGTAAAACGTGCTATAATTTATGAGCAGTAAAATAAAATAAGAAATAGATCCTCAATCTGGGAGAAGAGCTTATAGAAAGACTAAGAGAGAAATGGTAGTTGCTATCCAAAGGACATAAAGTTTCAGTGCAAAGCAGAATCTTAACAAAACATAGTCTGTGGGCCAGTGTTAAATTCCAGGGATAACAGAGCTATAAAGCTCTACAGATCTAACATTCAACACTGTGGGTTATGATTTCATCCATACTGTTAATCAGTATGAGACTTTCAGTCTCATTAATTTTTATTTTTCCAAGTAAAGAACAAATCTTCAAATGTCCTATCAGAAGCATATATTATGTACAAGAAGAAAATGAAGGTGATGCAATCAATTGAATGAAAGTCTTAACCTTCACATTCTTCTGAAACTATCAATTGAGAAAGTCAAGAAGGAATTCCATTTACATTTCAACATCCTAAAATACAGGCCAGGAGTTGGTGAGTTTGAATAATTCTGGAAATTGAGGTGAAAGTGGGTGCTAAACTAAGGAAAACTATTTAAGAAGCTGTCTAATTAGGCAATTTGAGAAATAGCTTAATCTTACAGATCTAGTCAGCTCCACCTAGAAACACTACCAGAATGGATGTTTTGATTTTCTTGAGAGGGAGGATGAAGGATCTGTGACCTGGGACACACCCAGCATGACTCAGTGGTACCTCAGAAGGTTACCTGGGTCTGCCCATCCCCCCAATTCCTGGGAGATCATTGGCAAGGACCAAGTAGGGCCAGAGTATAAATCCTGAATTTCTTATCTCGAGGATACAAGTTATTTGTACTCTATGAGAGCAAGTCAAAGCAGCATTTCAGTTCACATAAACCCCAATATTGTATCGTTCCTTCTTTTCCCCTCCCCTCCCTTGCTAGCCTCTTCTAAGTGTGTTCCTTAAATCAACTACATGTACTGGAATTCCATTTCAGAACCACCTTCCAGGTAACCCAAATTTAGAACATTCAGTTATCAAGGTTTAAATGCCCATGTTGGTATTTACGTTGGAATTTTATTAAATTAACAATTAAATGGAGTGTTGAAATTTTAATGATACGGAGTATTTCTATTAAAGACTGACATGGTAGGAAGCTTCTAAGGTAGTATTGTGGATTAGTTGAGTGCCTTTGGCTTGGTGTCTCTCAAAAGGCTGCACTCAAATTGTGTCCAGCTCAGTGGGGTGCGGGTATCTTTCCACACAGTCTCAAGGGACTGGGGTCATGTTCTCATCGGCTGTCGGCTGGAGATAACTCCATACGGTAGATGACAACACAACACTGTGACCCAGTATTTGTTGTTTAAGCTGCCAAGTTTCAAGGTAATTTGTAATGCGGCAGTAGTTCATAAATACAGATCCTGGTATCTGAAAGTGGGATGCTTACCCCCAAAAAATAACTAAAATACGAGAGCTGCTTTGGAACATGAAAGTTGGTGAAGTCTTGGAGCACTTTGAGGAGAATTACAGGGAAAAAAAAAGCCTAACATCTAGAACAGACTGAAAAGAATTTCTAAACAGAGGTACTAAAATCTGAGTTCTTGAGGACAGTGCTGGAGAAGGTTCAGAAAGAAGTGTGGAATGTGTTATTAGAAATTGGATGAGGCAGCCGGGCGTGGTGGCGCACGCCTTTAATCCCAGCCCTCGGGAGGCTGAGGTAGGCAGAGCGTTGTGAGTTCGAGGCTGGCCTGGGCTACACAGTGCGACCCTGCCTCAAAAAAACCAGGGCTGGGAGTTTGGCTCAATGGCTTAAGCGCCTGCCCTGGCAGGCGCGGGGTTGTGAGTTCAAACCCCAGTACCAAAAAAAAAAAAAAAAAAAAAGAATTTAGATGAGGCCAGGGCTGCTGATGCACGCCCGTAATCTGGCACTCAAGAGGCTAAGGCAAGAGCTCTATGAGTTCAAGGCCAGCCTGGGCTACGTAGTGGGTTGAAGCTTGAACTATATAGCATAACCCTGTCTCAAAAAAACAAAAAAAAAGAAAGAGAGAAAGGGAGAGAGAGAGAGAGAGAGAGAGAGAGAGAGAGAGAGAAGAGGAGAGGAGAGAGGAAAGGAAAGGAAAGGAAAGGAAAGGAAAGGAAAGGAAAAAGGAAAAAACTGGGATAGAAGGGATCCTACTATGGTTTGTGCCTAGATGTTCCCCAAAAGCCTCTTGCAGTCATAGGGCTTTTTCAAAGGTGGTTGAATCTAGAGTGGGTATTGCTGGGATTAAGGGTGTGAGTGCTACATCCACTCTAAGGTAGGTAGCCTGCATACAATATAAGGAACAGAAAGAGGCTTGTCATCTTCTTTTGCTTGCTTTTATTGTCTTCTGCTGTCATGAACTTTTGCCCCTCTGCCTTGTGCCATTCTGCCTTGGAGCCAGCTAACTGTAGACTGAACCCTCTACAAACTGTGAGCTAAATAAACCTTATCCTCTTTAACTTTTGGTGTCAGGTATTTTGTCTCAGCCTTGAGAAAAGGAACTAAGACAGATCCTTCTTGTACAGCGGCAGAAAGTTTAGCAATACTATCACCATCAGTAAAATAAAAAGTGTGAAATGTGTGCAACTAACTGGCTGTTCTACCTAAGGAGATGTCCAAGTAAACTATTGAGGGTAACAGCTAGTTTTTCCTTGTTGCTTGTAGTAAAGGTCATGTGAACAAGTTATCAACATAAATTGTATAGTTTTCATGGTTCTGCATATGGGTTAACTGCTCTTATATTTGCATTTAAAACTAGCATTGCACAACGTAAAAATGAATAGTAAAATTCATGCTGGCTAATTAAAATTATTAAATTTTCCTACTACCTTTGGCTTAGTGATAAATAAGGAAAAACTAAAAAAAAGAACAACTGGTCACCTTCTTTTTCTTTTTTTCAGTGTCACCAGTTTGAGGGTAAGTGTTTAATTTAAATAGAAATTAACTTAGGATCTCAGATGCTAATATTCATATTTTACACTCCCTTTGAGTTTCCCCAAACTCCCACATACATGGGCATTACAAACACTGTGAAATAAAGTGTCAAAAACTAGGCGGGGGGGGGGCTGTACACAGCATTTATTTACTCTGTTCATGTGCATTTTCCATTGTCCCATTAAGCCACTAAGAAACACAACATCAAATATAAAATGATAAGCCAGACATGGTGGCACATACTGATCATACCAGCACTCAGGAGGCTGAGGCAGGAGGATCGCCATGAGTTTGAGGCCAGCCTGGACTACCTAGTGAGTTCAAGGCTAGCCTGAGCTACATAGCAAGACCCTGTCTCAAAAAACCAAAACAAAAGATAAAATGATTAGAACGTTCAAGGCATTGATATCAGGACTAAAGAAAACATGAAGTCCTTTAGGGTACAATCACCTGAGCAACAACCATGTGAGTGGTCATTGGAAACGGATCCTTCATACATTAAGCCTTCAGATGGCTGCAGCCCCAGATTACACGTGAGTGCAACCTCATCAAAGATCCCCAAGTCAGAACTCAGACACTCTAAACTTCCAGATCTACATGAACTATAGGGTATAATAAAAGTTTTCTTGTTTACAGCTCTTGAGTTTGGTAATAACTTGTCATACAGAAATAGATAACACACAGCAAGCATAAATGCTGATTGTCAGGTTATGCACATTCTCACTATTTGTTCACTTACTTTGTGGGCACAAAGCAGTGAATAAATGTGGTGGTTAGGGTAATTAGCTTTGGGGTCCATTCAGGGGATTGGTGAAGCATATTTGTGGTTGTCACTGGGTGGGTGGTGGAAGTGTGACTTTGGATATTATATATGGTCCCTAGTCCATTTCCTGGCTGACACTGTTCCCTTGCTCTATTTCCTGGCTGCCGTGAACTAGGAGGCTTTGCTCTGTCATGCCTTTGTGCCATGACGTTTCTGCCTTGGAGACAGCCAACAGGGAACTGTATCCCCTTAAAACATGAGTCAATTTAAAACTATCCTCCTTTAAATTGTGGGTGTCAGGTATTGTGTCTAGCAACAAGAAAGTTGAATAACAGGAAACTGTTACAGAAAAGTTATGTTCTTGCTGTGACTGTACCTGATCGCAATGGCAAGCAGAAACACCAAAATGACACTCGGGATTTGAAGGCAGATTTATTTTACGTCAGACAGGCACTGACTAGGAATCAATTGTTTCTCAAAATGTCAGGCCCTGATATCTAGTGGTCTAGGGTTTCTCTGGGATAAGCAAGCAGGAAGTACAAAGGCAGAATATTTGGCTGTCTTTGATTGGTTCTTGCAATATGCATTATAAAGACCAGCTGTTTCTAGGAGACAGAAGTAACCAGGACTGTAACAGGAACTATTACCTGGGCAACTAAGACTCTGAAGTATACTGGCTGGGTGCGGGGCATTTTCTGCTACATGATCACATTTTTAAAAAGGCAAATAGCCAATCATCCCATGATCATATTAAATAATCTTTTCCCCCCACTGATTTGAAATACCACCTTTATCATCTATTAAATTCCATGTATACACTTTTGCAAGGTGCAGCCAATACAATGTGGTGAATAAAATATCATGGAATTCTTCAACCCTAAGAGGTTACAACTACTGAGAGAATGAGTTTCAGTATCAACACAGGTGTGTATGTCTGGACAGAAAAATGATGCCTGCATTAGCTGTCAAGTAGAGGGAGACTGGGGGAGGATCAAGTGCACTTGATGACATCATAAAGTGATAGAATTCTATCTGGAACTCCAGAAACCTAAAGGGAAAACTCTGGCCGGCTTATGCGGAAGACCTCTTCCCTCTACATAATGATGCCCAGTTCCATGTTTTTTGAATAACGTGGTGCTCAGTTAATTTTCTGGTAAGTGGCTTCCCACCAGACATGGGTCTCTTTAAGCCCCATCAAACAGTCAATGGATATATCAGTTATAAATATCCTAATAGAAAACCCAAAATGTAATGGCTCAAATAGGGGTTTCTTTTTCTGATACCAACCAATGTGGAGGTGAGCAGATATAGGTATCGGTAAAGTGACTTGAAACCGTTTTAACCAGAGTATGCACCATTTCCTTGACCTTTTCCTCTTGGATGTTGCCTCATGATACACGATGGCCAAGCCACTAGAAACAAAGCTTTTATAAATAAGGAGGGGAAGAGGGGTTGAAGGGAGGAGAGGAGATTGAGAGAAAAAGAAGAATCAAGATATATTATATACAGGTATAAATCCCCTCTGATGAATGTGATCATTATGTATATCTGAAGTGTACCAATAAAATTAATTTTTTAAAAACGACAACCAAAAGCCTTCCCAAAAGCTACCTGCCAGATTTCCATCAGAGATCGTGTTTGTTACATTACCCCCACAGTCATTTATAGCCCCTTTCATTTACTACAATCAACTACAGAAGCTGGTTGCAGGAATGGCAAGGAAAGAAGACTGACTTTTCCCTAGGAAAATTCACCACTCATTCATTTAAAAACAGTAAACACTTGAATAGCCAGGAGAAGAGATTGAAGGGAAACAAGGACAGAGGTGATGTTGGGTAGCCATGCAAGTAGTGTGAAGGGGCAGGATTCTGGATGCATTTGGTAGATAAAGTTAACAGGCTTTTTCTGATGGATAAAATGAAGATGCATTTTGCTTTGGGCCCTGCCCATGTTCAGGACCCACCCATATAAGCCAGTGAATGATTCTTATGCATGTGACAGTTGGTAAGCTTTTGGTAATAAGAGCTAAATAAACATTTTCTGATTTTTCAGATAAAGCTGCTCTGGAAAGAACTAAAGACAGAGGGCCAGGTATATAACTCAGCGGCACAGCTTCTGCCAGGCAAGCACAAGGTCCTGAGTTCAATTCCCAGTACCGGGGGGAAAAAAAGAACAAAAGACAAAAAATCTCTCTTTGGTAGAGTAAAAGTCATGGAACTCCAAAAGCTGCTTTGCATTGCACTTCTGCTATGCTCACTGTCTTGCTTCTTATTGGATGCAGAAGCTTCCCCTTCTTCACGTTTTCCTGACTTTGGGATGCAAGAAAAACCAGGCTCGAAACCACGTTCAAGGGATACATTTGCTGTTAGGAAGAACGATTCTATCTTTGAAAATCATAAGATTCATGTCTCAGGTCAGGAAAAACTATTTTTATGGTTTAGAATACTTTTTACAAGAAGGCGAGATATACTGCTTTGGTTCAGTTTGCCAGTATTAACCCTCTATGTCCCAGATTCTGTACCACAGACAGGCAGACAAAGTCACAGATACCAGCCTTCAGTGGGCTTTGAAAAATACTCCCAGATTTAAAAAAAAGGATAGTTAAAGTTGTTTTAAGAAGAATAAGGGAAGACTTGACAGAGGATGTGAAACTTCAAGTAAATCTGGTGGTCCGCTCATCTACAATGAGAAGCGGTGGTGTTGAACCTTTTAGAGAACAAGCCCCAAACTGCAGCCCTAACCCCACTTATTTGTCGCAGCGCCCACACTGCAGTGAAGCCTGAATACTGAAGTTTTAGTTTAGGAAAAACAACTGCTACCTGTTGCTCGCCTCCCGGAGCAACTCGGCTCCTGCGCCGGCGGAGAGGGCTCTGCACACCCACTGCAGCTCGTGTGCCATAGGTTCGCCACCCCTGCCCCGGGGCTCCCAAAGCTGTGCTTCCAGCAAACATACACACTCTGCTTGAGTGACTCCTGGAAAGCATTGCGCTTGGGTCCATTTGGTGAACCCTCTAAGCTACATGTGGCAGACGGTTCCCTTCTCCCCTAATTCTTCCCTCGAGGTAAAATCTCTATGCTCTCTCTTTGTGTCCCCATTCTCTAAAGAAAATACTCAACATCTCCACCTTTAGTTTGACAGTCAGACTTCCCCCAAGTTCCTGCACCCCTCTTCCCTTGCTCCTGGGGTTTCTGGTCTTCTCTTTCTCTCCCTGCAGCAGTGACTCTCGGGCCTCCTGGAGAACTCCCAGGCATACTCTAGACACCAGAACTTCAGCTAAAATTTTCTTATTAGCAGCTTTTGCTTTTCTTCCACCAAGCATGCCATAAACTTACTATAACCCTTCAGATATCTGGGGCAGAGATTATTGTTCCTATTTGATTTGTGAGGAACCAAAAATGATCTCCATCTGAAGACACCTTTCTGCAACAATGTATACCCCTTGAGCATCTTAGAGGGAGCACAGCAAGGTGCCACATGCCACTGGGAGAGCATGATATTTGGGACAGTTGTTTGAATTTGAAGGTTCAGGTGCCACCCCATCGCTCTCTGGACCTCCCCTCAGTGAATGTCTACACTCTTTCTGCAGGAAACGAGATGTCTCGGCTGAGCAACTTCAGGGCTCGCCTGGGCGAGCTCATCAGGACCACGGTTCCTCCAGCGGTCATTCTGGCTTTTCTTTTAGCCGTGTGGCTAATGGGGACTCTCTGCTGCCTCACGTAAGCTACTGTGGGACAAGGACAGCGGAGGACAGAGGGGACGTGAGCGGTGAGGGAACAGAAACTCTGGCTGCACATTTGTAGTTACGGGAGAGCTTGAAGGAAAAAGATTCTGGGAGTAAAACATCGACTTTTAGTTTTCTTTCCATTTAGTTCAGGAACTACACATAATAAATATATAATTAATTTTATTTTCAAGTGCCTGAACATTTACCATAATATCTATCTAAGTAGATAAGTCATATGAAGCCAAAGACATTCCTGAGGAAATCAAAATAGTTAAACTAATTTTTGTCAATTCGATCAGCATTTACTAAAAGATAACTACTTGCCTGTCTCTGTATTTTTTGTTTGTTTGTTTGTCTTTTAGAAAAGTCTTTCACTATATAGTCCAGGCTGGCCTTGAACTCACTGTGTAGCCCAAGCTGACCTCAAACACAGCGATCCGCCTGCCTCAGCCTTCTGAGTGCCTGAATTACAGGTGTGCACCCCCACACCTGGCTGTTTCTGCCTTGCTGCTAGACATACAGAAAAAGAAGGCAAATAATTACAAACTGGTAGATCAGTGCTGTGGTAGGAGACAGTGTCCATGTCGTGGGCATCTATGAAAATGATCAATAAATAGCAGTATTAGAAGAGATGAGGTCAGAGTATAACTGATCAGTTTGCTAGAAAAAAGTGGACTGAAATAGAGAAAAAAAGGGTCTTTCAGTGTTCAAAATCCAAATTTTGTCCAAAGTCTCCGATTAGAAGTTGAGGTGCAAACAGAGAAAACAATGGGCTGGAAGAGCCTCGTGGACAGTAAACAATGGGCTGGGAGCCCCTCCTGGAAAGCAGGATCTGGGTTTCATTTAGGGCTGCAAGGCAGGATTCCAGGGTACCTGCAGAGCAGTGACTTCTGCGTGTTTCCCATTCTTCCTCTTTTCACACGGGAACATTTACAGTGGTTCTCCTCTTCCTGCAGCATCATTGTTAAGGGCGGCAGAGATAACTTGTAGTTCATGGGTCACTTAGTCAAGCTGAGCCACACCCAGACTTGAGGGACCTGAGCATCACTCAGATACTCTGGACTTTGAAGTGGACACAGTGACGACTGAAGGAAAGGGTGTGTCGTATGGTCACACGTTTGAGAAGCAGACAAGAAAACAGGAGTTTGATGCTGGGGGTCTCATTAGGGATCAATGGCAGAAGAAGAAGGGCAAAGTTGAACTGCCTCACAAGCCCCACGAAGCCTTAGCTGACCCCTTCAGAGCTGTCCTGCATTCACCCCATGTCAGTCAGTTAGGGCCACAGCAGCACTCTGCAGCAAGAACTGCTGGAGGCTGTGCCAACAGCGGCCAGAGGAACAAGTTCCCAGCCACGGCAGTAATCAGAAAGATACAGTCTGTGGCAGAGATTGGTTAGATGTTCACCAGTCCTGCTCCTTCTTCACAAGAAAAGTGTGAATGACAAAAAAGTCATCACAGAAATGAAGACCCATCTAGGAGAAGAGACACTGATAAAACCTAAAGAAAATACGGAAAACAGGATACGAAGCACAGACAGCAGACAGTAGTACAGATAGACTTGAGTGAAGGTAAGATCAGAGAAAAATGATAGATGCAGGAGACACATAATTGCTTTCTTTGATGAAGAGATCCAAAATAATCAGATAGAAAAACATACTTAAGGTTAAAATTTTTGAATGTCGCAACAAGAAAGGAACGCTCTAGTCTAGAATCATAAAGGGCACTCGACACTGAGCACATAGTAGACTGTAATAACCCTGGATTTTTAATTCATGCATTTTTCAGAGAGGGTTGCAAACCACTTTTGAGCCTCTTCCCTCACCCTGTGTACTCGCTTGTGGAGATGTTTATGAAATTTTGCTTTATGGAAAAAATAGGTTATAATAGAGGATACACGGGTTCATAAACTGGTTATCTAAAACAGAAGCAAAGTATCTCAGGATTTAAACGAAGTATTAGACATTGATTATCTCCTTGTAATAGTGAATAGGTTGTTTGAATTATTATCATTGCTTACTTTCATTTTTCTCTTCTTGTCTGTCTGAACTTCCCGATCTTTTTGCAACAAGCTGTATTGTTTGGTTAGTACATTTTAAAACGATACTTTGAAGATGAAAGGAGAAAACTATCTGAGCATACCTCTTCCACTACTTTCAATCCCAAGTGTACTAGAAAACACTCTCACTCTTTTCTCAAGCCATCCAAACATTTTTTCAGTATAGAATATTGTAATCCATATTAAGAGAAGAACTGTCTAAAGATCAGTGTGCCCTGGAGTTATATAGTAGCTTTCTGCAGAGAGTGGGTAGAATGTAGACTACAGCAGCTAGGATTCCACCATTTCTCTTTTCCTCTCTCAGCATTCTTGTGGGTGAACCTGTCCACTGAAGACTCAGTCTACCCACTACAAGACTCAGTAAGACAAGTGTGGTCCCTGGATCGCTGGATTCCGAGACAGTGGACAAGAATACACTGTTTGTTTAAAACAAAGTTTAAATTAAATTGTATTCCATCTTAAATTATCTTTGTCTCCATTTTTTCCTTCAAAAAAATGCAACTTCAAAATGCAAATAGCCTTATTTCTATTTTTATTATAGAATCAATATTTACTGCAATTTTTTGCAGAAAATACAAAAAGAAGAAAAATCTTAGCACCCAGAAATAAATGCTGTTATCATCTTGTTGTATTTCCTTTCAAGCTCCTTATCTATCCCAAAGACTGTTAGAAAATAGTAGGACTCTGCCCCAAGATTCTGAGACCCTTTGATAAGCTAATATGAATCTTCACAAGAGGATAAAAGCCACTTTTCCCAAACTAATTTTAACGTAAGATTTTTCAAAATGTAGTACATGTCATTTAATCACCTCCTATATAAAAAAGTAAAGGTGCTTCTGTGTATTCACTATTGCTAATATAATGCAAGTAATGGTTTTTGTTTTGTTTTGCTTTGTTTTTTGAGGCAGGTCTCACTCTATAGTCCAGGCTGGCTCCAAATTTGCTGTGTAGTTCAGGTTGGGTTCAAACTTGCGATCCACCTGCCTCAGCCTCCCAGATAACAAAAGAAACAGACACTAACACACAGGAGCTAAGGAAAAGATTATGATTACTAAGAGTCACCATATTCACAGTGAGTACAGGGGCAAAAGCAGAGCAAAAAAGATTTTAAAAACTGCAGCTTGATCAGCAAAGAAGTAGGTTTAATGATGTGGCCAAGGAAGATATGGTTGCTCAAGAGACTAGTGCAATTAAAAAGTAGCTAAGTACTTTGTAGGGAACAACAGGAAAGATGGCTTGAGGATGTCTCAGGAGTTGGCCAGAGCCCCTCTGTGGCTCAAGAATGTAAGGAGTAAACTCACTTGATGTCTGCTTTGAGAAGAAAGCGCTGGAGCAACCTGCTCACACAGGGCTACCTAGAAATATTTCCCCAGGATTCATTTCACTATGCTCAGCCATCTAGGCGCCTACTCAGAGGGTGTCACAGCTGTGATCCAAGTGGGCTAGGCTACCACTTTAGCAGATTTTGGCAGCATCCACACGATGCCGGTTTTGCAGATATGAAAAATGCAAGAGTTAAGGTGTCTTCCACCTGGATTTCAAAGGAAGGCCTAGGAGGCCAGGCAAAACTGTGTGACAAGGCTGGAGTTCTTCCCAGAAGCCACTGAGAGAAAAGTGCATGAAGCTGTGGGAATGTGCAGTGGAATACCAAAAGTGTAGTAGAGGTCCCAGGAAGTTAGAGATACTAGGAATACGAAACATCTACTGAGCAAAGGTGTAGGCTGTGAGCAAAGGCAGTTCAAGAGGGAGCCTCTGTGGGATGCATCCAACAAAGTCATGGGTTCCGAGCCTCTGGAACTCACATCTCACCACCACGTGCCCCAGATGTCAGATGTGGAGCTACAGGATTTAACATCTGCTCTGTTGGTTTCAGTCTTGCTTTGATCCAATCTCTTTCTACTCCCCTGTTTCTCCCTTTTGAAATGGGAATGTTCTCCCAGTGCCATTGTGTCTTGGAAGTATGCAACTTTCTTTTTTTTAAACAGGGGTTCATCGCTTAAAGTTGCTTTGAGTCTGAAAGGAAACAGGACTTAGACTTTTGAACAATGCTAGAGATTTGAGACTTCGACAACTCCTAAAGATGGACTTCCAGCTATGATGACACATACCCGTGACCCCAGCACTCAGGAGGCTGAGGCAGGAGGATCACCATGAGTTTGAGGCCAGCCTGGGCTGCAGAGTGAGCTAAAGGTATAAGGAGACCCTGTTTCAAAAAGAAAAAGGAAAAAGAAAAGAAAAAGATGGACTAAATGCAGTTTGCATCATGAAACAGACATGAGTCTTGGGGAACCAGGGGTGGAATGTTAGCATTTAAATATGAAGTGTCTGCCAAAGACTCACGTATTGAGGTTTTGACCCTCAATGCAGAATGTTCAAAGGTGGAGCCTAGTTGGAGAAAGTAGATCACTAAGGATGCGACTCTGAAGGATGGTACATCTTGTCCGCAGTCCCTCCTTCTCTGACTGTTTCCCTTTCATTCTGCTCCCTGACTGCCATGAGGTAAGCAGTTTTCCTCCACTATGCATTTCCACCATGATGTTTCTGCCTTGGAGCAGAACACAATGGTCTGAACCTCCAAAAGCATGAGCTGAAATAATCCTTCCTCCTTTAAATTGTACATGCCTCATATTTTGTTAAAGTGACACAAAGATGACTAATACACTCCCCCAAAGTAACCCTTATTCTCTCTTCTAACACTATAACCTTGCCTGCTTTAAAACTTTATAAAAACTAAGTCAAGGAGCTGGGGGTGTGGCTCAGTGGTAGAACTCTTGCCTTGCACGCACAGGGCCCTGGGTTCAATCCCCAGCCCCAAAAAAAGAAAAAAAGAAAAAAAAAACTAAGTCAAAGCCAGGCGTGGTGGTGCACACATGTAATTCCAGTACTTGGGAGGCTGATGTGGAAGGATTGTGAGTTTCAGGTCAACATGAGCTACATAGGATGTTCAAGACTAGCCTGGACCACATAGCAAGGTTCTCTCAAAAAAACAACAAAACAAAAACAAAAAAACCTAACAAAACTAAGTCATACATACGTGCTCTTCATTTACTCAAAGTAGCTTTAAGATGCGCATATGTTAATGCTTGTGGTTATAGTCCCTTTCTTACTCATTCTACGTAACAACCTATCCTATGAAAGAAACTCTACTCTTTTGCCTATCAACTGTGTTTCTATTGCTTCTGGTGTTTTATCTTCTCTAAATAAAGCTTCTATGATACCATTGCCTATATCTCATAGTACACATATACAAATTTATCTAAGGGACATAACCTATGATAGAACTGGTCAAAGGGTAAGCGATCACGCCTCTTATTCTACAATATCAGCATCCCCAAGGCATTGCACCAATTTATACTCCTACCAGCAGTGTATGATTGCTCCCATTATACTGTGTCCCTCATAACATGCAACACATCAGCCTTTTTAATATTTTTCCAATTCAAATTACATCTTATTATTTTCTTCATTTGTATTTCTCTAACAATAAGTAAGAGTGAAGATCTTTTTCTGTGTTTATAGGTCATTTGTCCTTCTCTCTGATGGAATTCTTGTTAGTGGATTTTGTCTATTTTTCTAATTAGCAGTTTTGTTTATTCCTTATTGGTTAGTAGGAATTCCTTATATTTTCTGTATGCTAATTTTATAAGCTATATATGTGAAAATACTTTCAGTTTGCAGATTTTATTTTCACTCTTGAAATGATGTATTTTGATGAATGGAAGAACTTATTTTAACGTAGTGAATTTTTTCCTTTTTTGTCTTTTTGAGACAGGGTCTCTCTATTAGTTCAGGGTAGCCTTTAACTCACTTTATGTAGCCCAGTCTAGTCTTGAACTTGCAACAATCCTCCTGCCTCAGCCTCCCAAGTGCTGGGATTACAGGCATGCACCACTGCACCTGGCTTTCAATGTAGTGAAATTTGGCAATCATCTTTCTCTATGTTAGTGTTTTTGATATCTAAGAACTCCTTTGCTACCCCAAAGCCATAAAAGAATTCTACTATATTGTCTTATGAAAGGTTCATATTTTGCCTTTCACATTTAAGTCTTTAAGCTACTTGGAATTAATTTTTGTGTGGTATGAGGTAAAGCCCAATTCATATTTTCATATTGTGAAAAGCTATAACTTTCTACTCGTGAACTTTGAACTGAACTTCTGTACATGAAGGCAGTTCTAGGAATTGAGACGAGTGAACGGTTGCCATAAATTCCAAGAAGCAATAAATTCCAAGGAGCAAAACTAGATTCTGAACAATGACCACCTGAGCGGGCCAGTGATTAAAAAAAAGCACGGGAAGGTTGAGAATTGATGAGCTATGTGAGCATCCGTCCCCTGAGTCAGCTGCCTTGCCCTCTGGTACTTTTCCACTCTGAGTTTTGCCTCGGTAAACACTTTTAACTAAGTTTCGCTCTAGGAGCCTCTCTCTTCAATTCTTCTGACTGTAGTGGTTTAAATAAAGTACTGATTTCACCTCACACTAGTCTCAGTTTCTCTTACAAATATCACCGCTCAGTGACATTTTCCTTGCTGCTTGGCAATGCCACCTCTGTCATCTCACCAAGTATCTACATGTGCATAAATCTCCCCCTCCCTGCCTTCCATCCACCCATTTCTGTCCCTCTCAGTTACCATGACTTTGTCACAGGTCATGTGATCTGGAAAGTATTTTGTCCTTCTAGCGCACTTTGGCTTTATTCTTGCTTGTTATAACTCCACGCGTATTTTAAAATTAAATTGGCGAGTTTCACAAAACAAAGGTACCTGTTGAGGTTTTTGTCAAAATTGCATTAAATCTCCAGGTCTGCATGCTACTGACAGCTTAAAGAAACAGAGCCTTAAAAATTATGAGCATGATTCAACTCTTCATTTTTAGTTCTTCTTTAGTAGATACCAATAGTTTTATAATTCTCTCTTTATAGTGTATGTGTATAGTTCATTATTCCTGGATATTTGATAGTTTTGGATGTCATAAGGAAACAATATATTTAAAAATTCTATTTTTTCAGACAGGCATGGGGGCTCATGCCTGTAATCCCAGCACTTGGGAGGCTGGGGCAAGGAGGTTCATTTCAAGTTCGAGACCAGCCTGAGCTACAAAGTGAGCCCAAGGCCACACTGAACTTCATAACAAGACCCTGTTTCAAAAAGACAAAAAAAAAGCTTCTATTTTTCTATTGCTGATGTATAGAAATACAATTGGTTGTAGAAATCAGCCTTCATAATAGTGTTTACTAATTTTAATAATTTATTTATAGATTTTAAAATACACAGACAATACTGTATCGGATGGTAATGGCCATTTTGCTTCTTTCCTTCCAAACTTTATATCTTTTTTTTTTTTTTTTTTTTTTTTTTTTTTTTTTTTTTTTTTTTTTTTTTTTTTTTTTTTTTTTTTTTTTTTTTTTT
>RJWM01019500.1:0-10659 GCA_004363535.1 Dasyprocta punctata | reverse complement strand
GCGTGTGCCACCACGCCCGGCTCAAACTTTATATCTTTATACATTTATTTTTGCCCTACTATGCTTGATAGAACATCCACTAGAATGTGAAAAAAGTAGAGAGACAAGGGCCAGGAATTTGGCTCAGTGGCTTAAGCGCCTGTCTAGCAGGTGCGAGGTTGTGAGTTCGATCCCTGGTGCTGCAAATAAATAAATAAATAAATAAATAAATAAATAAAAGTAGAGAGGCATCTTTGTCTTGTTCAAAATCTTAAAGATGTATTCAGTTTCTCACCTCTAAGTAATTTGTCATAGATTAACAAATAAATGTTTAAAATCAAATTAAGAATGGTTCCTTCTAGAGCGACCCTGCCTCGAAAAACCAGGGCTGGGAGTTTGGTTCAGTGCCTTAAGCGCCTGCCCTGGCAGGTGCGAGGTTGTGAGTTCAATCCCCGGTGCTGCAAAAAAAAAAAAAAAAAAAAAAAAAAAAAAAAAAAAAAGAATGGTTCCTTCTATACATTAATTTATTAGAAGTTTTTTTTTAAATCATGAGATGCTGAATTACATTAAATATTTTTTACTCATCGAGACGAGCTTTCCCACTACCATTGCAACCGAATTAACATTTCTCTAGTTTTAAGATAATCTTGAATTCCAGTATCTGAAATTTTTGGTCCAATTTGGGTATCTGTGGTTTCTGCTGGATTTTCTTTATGGGACCCTGTTTCTTTGTTTATTCACACAGTTATTCGTTGCGTTTTTACAGCGAACTGCGCATTTCCTTAACAAATATGTGAGGAATTTAAGAGCTGGTACCAATGAAGGCCCTTCCTGAAAAAACTTGTTTTGCTCTGCATTATCAGTCAAGAAATCACTAAAAATATCCACTTAAGGTTTGTCAGATAATTCCAGCAGTGTAACTTTGGACTGTACTTATACATTTTCAGAAGAGAGTTGCTGGTTTGGTTTGGTTTGGCTTGGCTTAGGTTGACCCCTTATGGGGGATTCAGTTAGTGTCCTATAGAAAATAGATTGGTGGTTGCCAAGGTTTGGGACTGGGAAATGACTGAATGGGTAATGAGGTTTCCCTGGGGGATGAGAAAAAAGATGTTCTCAAACATTAGTCTACAGTCTGGATGTTTATGTTCCTCCAAAATTCATATGCTAAAAAAAAATTCATATGCTGGGCCTGGCATGATGGTACTCACTTGTAATCCCAGCACTCAGGAGGCTGGGGCAGAAGGACTGCCACAAGTTCAAGGTCAGTTTTGGCTACATAGTGAGTTCAAGGCCAGCCTGGACTATACAGTGAGATCTTGTCTCAAAAAAAAAAAAATTCATCAGCCTGAAATTGAGCCCCCAGTGTAATGATATTAAGAAGTAAGGGCTTTGGGAAATAGGGTGGTGAGGGACCATGTGAGGATTCACCGAGCAGGCTGCATTCACAATGATACTGAATCTGTCAGCACCTTGGTCTTAGACTTTCCATACTCCAAAACTGTGAGAGAGAAATTCATGCTGTTGATAAGCTACTGGGTTTATAGCATTTTGTTACAATAGCCCAAATGAACAAAGACAAATAATATAGTACTGAAGGTTGCACAACTTTGTGAATACACTAAAGGCAACTGAGATGTTCTCTTCAAATGGGTGAATTTTATGGTATGTAGTAATTATTTCAATTTTTAGAATAGACATGTTTCATTGGAATAATGCAATTTATGTATTAATTGTATTATAAATTGCTACTGTGTTTGAGTATCTTTCCATAACTTCACTGTATTTCTATTTTTATTTCTTATTTTTATATTGCCTTGCCATACCCTTTATCATATTAGTGCTTTTCTTTAGTTCGAGTTATTTACATACATTAATCTTTCATCCATCATTACATTCTTCAAATAAATTCCCTACTTTGTCTTATGACCTATAATTTTATTTATTAGAGATTTTTACAATACTTTGTATTGAACCCAGGTTCTTCACACTGAGCTACATCATCAGCCTTTTTAAAAAATTTTTAGACAGGATCTTGCTAAATTGCCCAAGCTACCCTTCAATTTGTGATCCTCCTGTCTCAGCCTCCCAGAGTGCTGACATTGCAGGCATGTGCCACCATATCCAGCTGCACAGATGTCTTTGTACAGATCATAAGGAAACCACTATAGTTTGAAATAGCCCTTTGAGGGACTGAGCTGCAAGTCCAATCCTTCAGTAAGGTAGTAATCTTCTTAAAAAGACTCACAGAGGGCTGGCAAAACTAGGGCTGGCAGTTTCAACGGTAATGCTATTCTCTGTCTTCCTTTACCATCTCCTTGCACATATCCCTCTTGACTGCTTTTCCACTAGGGGAATTTCAGTTGCCTATTTCTTCAGTTTTTATTAATTCGTAGTCTTTTATATTGTTATAATAGGAACCCTTTGTCATTTGTGTGTACTGAAAATATTTTCTCCTAGTGTACATCTGGGTTTGTTTTATTTTTTTGCTCATTGTCGTATCTTTAAATGAAAAACAATTCTTAATTCATGTCAGTAAAGTCAAACTGTTCTATTCTATAGTCCATAGTTTGTCTGTATTGTTATTTTATTAGTATATTCTGTAGTGTTTATGGAGTCTATTCCAAAGTCTAGAAATTCTTCACCTATGTTTTCCTTAGCAGTCTTTAAGGGTATGTTTTCGGCATTAAAGTGCTTAATTCATCTGGAATAGACTTATTAGTTTGCATATCACATAAATGAGCACTTTAATGTCTTTCAATATAAATACATACTTTCTAGCTTCAGTTAGTGAAGTCTTTCATTATTTACTTAATACACTACTTCTGTCATGTAACCCAGTTCTGTACACACCCGGTCGTATTTTATTTTATATTATTTTATTTTGTCTTTTTGAGACAAAGTCTCGCTATGCAGTTCAGGCTGGCCTTGAGCTCACTTTGTAGCCCAGGCTGGTCTCCAACTCGAAATGATCCTCCTGCCTCAGCCTTCTGAGTGCTGGGATTATAGTCGTGTGCCACCGCACCCGGTTTACCTGGCTGTATTTCTCAGCTCTGTAGTCTATCTCATTGCTCAAAGCCTCCCTCCCTCCCTGTCTCCTAGTGATCTTGGCGAAGGAAGTCATTGATCATGTGAAGTTAGCTTCTTAGAGAAAACTGGGCTATGCCCAACCCCTGAACTTTTGTTCTTGGTGTCTCTCTTCTTGACTATGAGCGAGACTCAGAGATCTGAGTAAGATTCCAGGTAAGGGGTCCAGAAATCCTACGAGTCCAGTAAAAATTTGTTTTGTTTAGAAAGCCTTCCAGCATCGTGACTGCTGACTTTGTTGCTGTTGTCTAAGACAGGGTCTTGCTATGCAGCCCAGGCTTGCCTCCAACTCCTGGCGATCCTCCTGCCACAGCCTCCCGAGTGCAGGGATTACAGGCGTGCGCCCCAACGCCTGGCTGTTTTCAAGTTTCGATGGCACTAGGATCCTTTTCTAAGATTTCTAAGCAACGTCTGCTCAGTTTGTTTCCGCTGCTTCCAAAACTTGTGTGGCACCAGCAGCAGGCACACGGGCCCGCGGTTAAGTCCCACTGATTTGCTCTAGGGAAGCTCAAGGCGATTACGTAGCGCAGCCCCGGGAGGGTGCGTTGGCCCCGCCGCGCCCGCACCGCTTCGGGGGAGTAGAGTGTGCCGACTTCCCACATCCCTCAGGCTCCACCGAAGCCGCCAACTCCGACATCGCGGGGTTTCCTGAATGTTCGAGCCGCCCGGGGCCGGCCTCGACGAGGGGCTGAGGTACGGCCCCGCGACCCGCGGCCTGCGACCCTCGCGACCCCGCCTTCCGCGCCGCCCCCGGGCGCTTGCTGGCGGCGCGGGCGTGGCGAGGGCCGAGCCGGGCGGGGCGGGGCGGGGCGGGGCGGGGCGGGGGCGGCCAGGGGGCGGGGCGTGGGAGGAGCTCCGCCCCGCCCTCCGCCCTCCAGGCGCGCAGCCCGCGGGCTGGTGACGGTGCAGCGGCGCCGAGTCCCCGCCGCCTCCGCCGCCCCGCAGGCCCCCGCGCCCCGCGTCCCGGCTGCTGCGAGATGACGCTCAAGTCCAGCGAGGGCGAGGGCGGAGGCGGCATGCGCACGGCGCTCTCCGACCTCTACCTGGAGCACTTGCTGCAGAAGCGCAGCCGGCCCGAGGTGAGCGGCCCCGCGCGTCCCCAGGGGGCGGGGCTCCGGCGCGACCCCAGGCTTCGCCTTGCGCCGCGGGGCTCCCCACGCATGCTCTCGGCCCCGAGTGGTCTGAACCGGAGGGCCGCGTTCGGAGGTCCTAGCACCCGGGCGAGGCCTCCGCGGCCAGCGGGGTGGGGACCCGGCCAGCGCCCCGTTGGGCTCTGCTGGGCCCAGCGCCGGTGAGCTTTGGCCACGGCGTCTCTGCCCTGTGGGCGCCGGAGAGGCCGCGGCCGGGGACGCAGCCCCGATGGAGGCCAGGGCGAACTTGCCTGTGGACGGAAGTCAGCAGCAGAAGGACTTGCGGGGACACGTCAGAGTGGAGCTCGGCCTGCTTGTTGTTGCAGCGTTGTGTTTCAGGTCACCAGACGCGGCTCTGAAGCGCTCGCTCACCGTGTCCCCAGGCTGGGGGTAGATGGGGTGGCCTCTGTGGCTCTGTGGGGAGGACGAGGAGGCCACGCGTTTCGGAGGCCATTCTGGCCTCCGGTTTTCAGGGATGCCCGTAAACAGCTATTAACCTCGGTCCTCAGTCCCTGGGGAGAGGCTGGGTTTGCTTACTACGCCGAGCCACCTGCCGCCCCAGACCGGAGCGCTCCCCTCCCTCTGGGATTCACGGAAGTGCTCGGCATAAAGCGAAGCTGGCATCAGGGTGGACAGGCACGGCCACTGAGCAGAACCTATTGGTTTGACAGAACATTCAGAGACGATGCTTGATGATGCTGTCAGAGGAAGGTGAAGCAGAAAGGCCTCACAGGGAAGGTGGCTCAAGTGAAACCCTGTTACGGTTTTCTCACATATGGTTCTTTATGTGAAGCGAAGAGAAAAAAGCAGAGAATGAGAAAGAAGCTCCGTGTGAAAAAAGTTGCATCCCAGTTTCCTAATCCGGGGGCTTGATTTCCTCTTTCCCACGGCCTCTGGCGTCATTTCCCCTCCCCAGATGATTTTGGGAAAATGATCGTTTAATCCTGTCTTTCTATGCGCCACATTCATCGTCCTTTTTTAGCAACACGGGAAGACTGTAGCAATTCTCTGCTTAAGGGGAAAAAAATCTCCACATCAGTGAAATGTCAGCTGATTTCAGTCTTCCCTGCTGGCATTGTCTCAATACAGTTTTGACTGTCACAACTTGGGGGAAGGGGAAGTTTTCACAGTGAAGAATTATCAGACTCAAAATATCAGTATCACTGAAGGAAATATCTGTTACTGACTTCAGTGTCTTCTCTAGGGAGAACCCATAAGGTAGGAAAAAAAAAAACAAGTCACATGATAAATTTGAAGCTGGATGTGTGCCACATTCATGTAATCCCAGCTACTCAGGAAACTGAGGCGGAAGGATCAAACATTCCACGTCAGCTTAGGCAGTTTAGAGAGACCTCATCTCAAAATTAAAAAAGGTCAGGAGTATGGGTCAGTGATACAGCACCCCTGGGTTCATTTTATCTGTAAGAGATACTAATTCTTTCTAGTTTGGGGGAGGAAGTCATAAAGGTCTTAGACATGAAGGACAGAAAAGGAAGAGAGACTTCACACCATACCACACATTGGGAAAATTGGGAAAAAGAATAAATAATTTTAAAATTGCACCTTATTTGCTAGGACACATTGTGTGAAAAGAAAAACCTGGAATGGAAATATTGCCTCCTCACGTGATACAACCAGACGGCGGTGGTGTGTGATTATAGAGCCCAGTAGTCTGGGAGGCTGAGGCACAAGGATCACAAGTTCAATCCCAGCCTGTGCCACTTAGTAAGACCCTGTCTCAAAAGAAATAATTAAAAATGACTGGTGATGTAGATCAATGTGAAGGCCTCAATCAAAAAAAAAAATGGTTCTTTCTCGGGCAGTGTAGTAAGTAATGAGGAGCAGACTTCCTGGCCACACACCCCACAGATTCAGGTGAGGCTTGGCTGCCTTTGCACACAGAGTGCGTTGCGTTTCCCAGTTGCCTATTGGGTCTCTGCGCAGGCCGCTCCCTCTGCCACTTTATGCAGAGTCAGGCGTCCCTCACTGCCTCACATCTCTACTGCTCCTTGGGAGGAAACATCTGCTGTGGGGTTCAAAGGGCAGAGACAGTTGCTCAGAGGAAGTTGGAATCAAAAAAGACATGAAAAACAAACTTGGCCTGGGGCGTGGGGGCTAGAATGGGCAACTGAGGTTGGATTTCTCGTCCAAATGTTGGGCCTAAGAGCAGGTGGCAGTGAACCAGTGAACAAAGGAAAGAACACACGTGTTCAGCCTACCATTCGGCTCTCTGCCAACTCCTTCCATAGGGAAACCTAGAAGGCTCAGGCCAAGAAGGCAAGTGGACCCCCAGATGGCAGATCCTGAGGGTGGCCTGCGACACCTGGCAAGCAGCCTTGTCATGCAGTGCCTGGGCCTGGACGCACACCGGTGTCCAATTTGGGACAAATACAAGAATTTTGAGAAGATCAAGAGTGCTCCAAAGAATTAGAAAGAAATTAGCACAGTTTAACCACAGTGATAAGAACCGGGGCGAGAGGAAGTTCTGGGACCCGGGACTTTCTGGCAGGCACTGTCTTAAAATCATACATTAACAAGGCACTTTGTTTCCCAGGAGCTAAATCCATCTGAGAGCACATCCATCAGTCCAAAGGCCAAGTGTCTAAAGATCTTTTCCAGTGTGCTTTGTCTACCAGTGCCTGCAAAGGTCTGTTCTTCCGCTAAAGAAAAAACAGGAAACCCAAGTAGCACCATTCCTCAGAGAACACAGACCTGCCATCAAACCAGTGCCGGGACTGTGTGTAACAGTGTCACTCATTAAATCCAATTCTCTTTTAGTACTGGGGATTGGCCCCATGGTCTGTGCGCTGAGGTGCATCCCCAGCCCTTTTGTAAACTTTTGAGACAGGATCTTGCTAAATTGCCTAGGCCGTGCTGCAACTTGTGATCCTTCTGCCTTAGCTTCCCAGAGTTCTGGCTTTGCACTCAGTGCCACCAGACCCAGCCAAAATCAAATTCTTATCTCTGTTTTTTGGTTGATATTTGGAGTGGTTTACAAACCGTCTGAGCTTAAAGGACCAGTAAGTCAAAAGTACAGACTTCAGAGTGTGTGAGGGTTCAAAGAGAGCATGATGCAGCAGATATAAATAGAACAGATTTATGGGCCATTGGTTTCTGCTTTGCTGGTTACTCTTGGAACTGTGTATGTTTATTCCTTGATTTCCTGTCCAGCCAGTGCTAGTGCTGGTAGAACTTCTTTCTTGTTCCTAAGATTAATGGCCCCTTCTTTTATTTCTTTTCTTGTTACCTTCAGTCTCCATCATGTATGTGTGTATCTTAATATCATCAGAGTGCTGACTTTTGCAGTCTGTTCCTTACCTATAATTGTTTCAGGATTTGTCTATGGGAAGATTCAAAAAAGTGAAGATTGTGCACACCTGTCATCCCAGCATTCAGGAGGCTGAGGCAGGAGGACTGCTGTGAGTTCGAGGCCAGCCTGGCTACATAGTGAGTTCAAGGCCAGCCTGCACTGCAAAACAAGACATTGTCTAAAAAAAAAAAAAAAAGGAGTGAAAATCAGTAAATGGTTTTCATATTCTTAGAATTGATTACTCACCCTACATCCCACTTTTCACCTGCAGAGCCTTGTGGAACAACTCAGGGTGTCCATGCCTCACCGTGCTGGCCAACAATGCAGGAAGAGGTGGCCATGGGGAGTTTGGGGATGGGCGCCACGGCCAGGCCCTTCTTCTTTGCCTAGAAAGCGGAGCTGAGCCCAAGCATGCATTCTGCACAGCAGTGCCGTTCTCTGCCCCATCCCTGAGCACACCCTGGGCATGCGCTATCAGCTCTTCTGGATCAATGCTTATCCCCCTCGTCTCTTTTTGCTTTCATCCCGGTGACTTTACTGTGCTTTCCTTTGGTGTATGTATGTTTCTGTCCTCACTCTTTGCTGTCACTTTGAAAGGGTCGCGGTTGAGGGAGGACCAGACCCAAACGAGGACCTAGGCTGCTACCTTGAACATGAAGCCCAGTCACTTAGGAAAATCCCATTTGTCACAATAGGAAGCGTTGTGTTTTGTCGGGCTTTTAGAAATAATAAGCTTTCATTTGCCTGGTTAGAAATGAATCATTGCAACCTAAAGGTGATGAGGTGCATGAAATTTTGAATACTGAGCATTTTCTTTAGCAGCATCATTCAGCATTGGCAGACCTGTGCAGCGTCTTACTGGCCGTGGCCTTCAGTGGCTGAGTGCTTCTAGGCATTATGCTGAGCGCGTGTTGATCACAACCCTACACAGTCCTTCTGTTACTGGCCTCCTCTTAGTTGAGAAGATGGAAGCCTAGGAAGGGCAAGATACTTGCCCCAGAGTTACCAGCTATTAGTAAAGAACCAGTATCTAACTCAAACAGTATGAATATTTCTGTTAAGATTTCTAACCTGTGCTTTTTGTTGTCTTATGATTTCTTTCATTAAAGCAGTGCATGAATCTAGTACATGATTTGAAAGGTGTGATGATACTGCAGAAGCGTTTCCTTCTCACCCAGTCGTGGACCTGCCCAGCTCATGTCCATAGTAACAACTCAACTTCGTATGTTTCCTTCTAGTGACAGACACCAATGTATTCATTTTCTAACTGTTTATACTGATGCTAGTGTACTTGTCCTCACGTTGTTTGTTTGTTTGT
The DNA here is from genome assembly GCA_004363535.1 of Dasyprocta punctata. Lineage (NCBI taxonomy): Eukaryota > Metazoa > Chordata > Mammalia > Rodentia > Dasyproctidae > Dasyprocta > Dasyprocta punctata. Next base: position 1,838 of record RJWM01019500.1, on the reverse strand, counting down.
GTTGTTTTACTTAGCAATGTGGCTTCAAGATGACCTCAGAAATTCCTTGTCACAGTGACATGATATTTCTCCATTCAGTGTTAACTGAATCATTGAATCCTCTACTGGAGAACTATGTGAAGTTCTGTACTTCTAGGTACCCTGCGTCAGTTTTCAAATCACAGCCTTATTTTAGACAATTCTGTTAAAATGCAGTGTCATCTGACTTGGTGTCATGTGAGTTTTGGGAAGTCGCAGTTGCTAGGCGAAGCAGTTTCTGTTTTCCAGTACTTCCCACATCTCGGATCACCGGGTCAGTCACACTGCTTCAGGCCTCGCTGCCTCCCCTCAGGTTCTGCTGACTCCCTAGGGAAGGTGCGGTGAATTCGGATCGAGACGTTGGATGAGATGCGTGTCTGTGTTAAAGACCGCCTCATCTCCCACCTTCCGTCCACTTCTCTCTGGGCTCATAGCTGGGCCTTTGCACACTTCTCGGAAACAGATACTCCCAGCGCTTCTTTGCCAAGTGGGTGACAAGGTACACTCCTCACAGATCTTCCTTCTGGGAAAACCATCCCTCCCCACTGTCCGTGCGGGTCACCCCTGGGCATGGCTGGGCTGCAGTGGCCATCAGTTTTCAGCTTGTGCCCAAATACCAAACCGACCCTTCCATACACTGCTCAGGCCTGTTCCTTCTCCCCCAGGCAGCCATATTGTTTTTTTATTTAATATTTTATCTGGGACGGGTAGGGAGCCTATTCAGAGGATTCCATGTGGCCTTCCTTACTGTGACAGCTCTTACCTCAAGCCCTGGGTTCCATCACCATTAGTAGATCAGTAAGATGCGGGAGAACCAACAAAGACTGAAGAGGAGCTTTTCAAGGAAAAGAGTGATTGCCTGGGGGTCTAAGACATGTGGTGCTTTGGGCATTCAAGAAGAGCGGTGCTATGCGGGATTCCTGCCAAAATTGCATAACCTCAATCTAATTACAGCCAAACAGCTGACAAACCTGATTTGGGAAACATGTACAAACCAGTAAGTTCATTCTTCGCAATGTCAAGGCCATGAAAGTCAAAGAAAGACTGAGGAACTTTACCAAAGTAAGGAAGAGTGAAGAGCTAAGAAAATTGCATGATCCTAGTTTGGTTCCTGGCTTGGGGGGTGAGATATAGCTACCAAGGCCTTTATTGGGACCCTTGATTATAATATTGTACAAACGTTCGTAGCATTGTATCAGTATTGTTCTTAGTTTTGAGAATGCACTGTTCTTAGAAAACATACCGAAGCATTTATGGGTTACTAAGCAAACAGATCAAAGCTCTGATTTTATAACATTATAAAAAGAGTGCTACAGCGACACTGCTGTCCACCTCTTTTGGCGCATGGGGGAGTGGAGTGGCATCTCTTTGGAAGAGATCTGTATGATTTCCTCAATTTACACTCCCACCTGCAGGTATGAGAGTTCCAGTTCCCTGCTCCGTGCCTCGATTTCTTAGTCTTGATGCCACTTCCCCCAATGTTTTGCTTGAAAAATTTCAAAGTTACTGAGAAGGTGAAAGGATTTTATAATCCAGTCATAACTCTTAGGTTCTACGGTTACCATGTTGCTATGTTTGTCCCAAACCATCCATCCATCCCACTTTTTTGCGGTACAGGGCATTGGATCCAGGGCCTCATGCATGCCAGGCAAGTGTTCTGAGCCTCATCTCCAGCCTTTTCTATTTTTTAATTTTGAGACGGCGTCTTGCTAAATTTTCAGACAGGCCTCAAATTTGGTGCAATCCTCCTGCTTCCACTTCCCAAATAGCTGAGATTACAGGTGTGTACTACCACATCCGGTCACTTTTTGCTTTTTTTT
>RJWM01019499.1:16597-39007 GCA_004363535.1 Dasyprocta punctata | reverse complement strand
GGATTTTAACCTATCTTAGTATGATTGTGTTACAACAGATGATATAGGCAACTGCCTTGAAGCTAACATGAGGCATTATAGAAATCAACATTGCATTACTATGTATTGCCTCCATTATCTTATTTGTTATTGGTTTTATTCAGTACTATTACGTTCGACTATATCTGGCCAATTGGTAAGGGCATTTAGTTTGAAGACATTAAGAGGTATTACAAGGGGAACCGAGGAAGGAAGGTATGGAAAAAGGACATAGTTCTATATAACGGTATTCATAAGATAGTTTAAAAGTCTATACTACTAAATGCATTAACTGGTGAGAGAGAACAGTTGATACCCGTAAGACCAGATCAATCCTACATGTCTTTACCTGTCAATCTGAACAGCCCCCTTAATGGTAACAATATACAATGTTGCAACCACTGTAAAATTCCAAGCATCTAAATTCCTAAACCTATAATTTTACAGTATCGGATATGTTGTTGTTGTTTGCTGATCTCTTTCCTTTTTTGTTTCTCTTATGTATGACCATTCTTATATGCTTTATTGGTTTCACTCTGAAGTATTTCGCTTGGTTATATTAGACCTGATGTTATGGGTAGTTATTTCAATAATAACAAGAGGTATTCTAAGGGGAAAGGAAGGAAGGAAAAGGAAAAATACATAAATTTATAAATATGCATAAATAAGACAGTTAAAAAAACCGTATTGCTAAATACAATAGCTATTGAAAAAGAAAAGTTAATATACCTGAATTAATAAATCTTACATGTCTATATCTCTCAATATGACCAACCCCTATGAAGGTAACGATATGCAATATTCTAACTACTGTCAAACTTCAACTACCCTCAGTGTGTAAACCCACAATGTTATTGTATCAGATCTGTTGTTGTTGTTTGTCTGTCTTTTTTGATTTTTGTTTCTATCTTCTGTATCTATTTTCTCTTAAATTAAAAAAAAAAATTTAAGAGCAAGCTTCTTTGAGAATGACAGTGTGCTGACAAACATTAAAATACATATTTCAAGCTTCTATTTATCCACAAATAAGTAAACACAAAAAAAGACAATCTAAGGAGAAAATATTCACAATGTACACCAATGGGTTCATAGCATTCATCTATAAAGAATTCTCATTTCACTAAGAAAAAGATAAATATCTCCCAAAATGAGAATAAAGCCATGAAACACTAATGAAAAAAAAAGAACAGTATAATATTCAAGAGGCCAATATGCATGTAGAAAAATAACACTCAAACTTACTAGTAAACAATGTAAATTACAACTAAACCAACAACAATGCTTTAAAATTATAATATGTAATAAACTAAGAATGGAGGGAAACAGGTACCCATATAAATTACTACTGGAACATAAATTATAACTCTTTAGAAGGCAATCTAATAAAATGGGTTAGAAATCTTAAAAATATAAATACTCCTCAACCAGCAAACTACCCTAATAGACATCCAAAGTTCTGCTACAAGAATATTCACTGAAGCATTATGTTTAACTGCAAAGATAAAACAAAATAATTAAATTTCTAGCAAGAATTAGTATCTCTTAGTTCATAGAAAAGGTTTGAGCTAATAGCAATAAGAGAACTTTTTGTGCCCATATCTTGTACTCTGAGTAACTACTTTAAAGGTAATAATATGCAATGTATTAACTATTGTTATTCTTCAATCATCTTGTTATGAAATCGTTTTATTTTCCATAAAATAAAAATTTCTAGCAAGAAGGGAATTTAACAGCATTCCACAGTATAGATGTTATCTAACAATTTGAAAGCTGTTGTTTATAAAGGAACACATTCTTGATATATTAGGTTTTTAAAAGGCATTTATAATTTTTGATGATTCATTTCAGTAAAAGTTAATATATCTATGTGCAAAGAACTAGGATATATATGCCTGAAAACTTTGAATATCTTTGTGTATTTAATCTTCAAAATCCTATGAGGTAGCTGATCTCTCGGAACTTCTGTTCTCTCATTTGCAAAACTGGAATAAGAAACTTGCCCCAAAACCATGGAAACACCTAATCGCTAACCATTAAATACTGGTGCTCAGATATGATGCCAGGCCTCATGAATTCTGGGGTCTAAACTGTATTATCTTAAAATACCATTTACACACCAGAGGTTAACAATGAATTAGCCAGAATCTCTCTCTCTTCAACCTAACTATTTTTTATCATTTTCTCCATTTCTTTTTCCTCAATCTTGTATTTTCTTCTACCATGAACATCTTACTTTTTAAAATAAATTTTAATAAAATTTTTATTTTTATGGGTCAGGGGTTTAGCTCAGCGGCACAAACACCTGCCTGGCAAGTGCAAGGTCATGACTTCGATCCCCAGTATCAAAAAAAAAAAAAAAAAATCTCTCATTTTTAAGTACTCTAGCTCTCAAAAGCCAGAGATTCAATTTGGACAGTAAAGCTTTCAAATTCAGTATGCCTAAAAAGAAAAAAAGTGGAAAAAAAATCAGCACATCTATTTAACATTACCTACAAAGGATAAAAATACATGTTTCCCAGAAAATATACACACACACACAATCACAAAGTTAATGGCCTTCGTCATCAAAGAAACCTGGTTTAAAGCTATGAGCCTTAAACACATTACTTAATGTCTCTAAACTCAATTTTCTTATTTGTAAAATACAGGTAATACTTTTCTCACTCAGGATTGTTAAAAGGACTACATAAAAAGAAAAATGCAAGCTGGGCGTGGCAGCGCATGCGTTTAATCCCAGCACTCAGGAGGCTGACGTAGGAGGAGTGTTGTGAGTTCCAGGCAGGCTTGGGCTACAAGGTGAGCACAAGGCCGGCCTGAGCTACACAGCACAACCCTGCCTCAAAAAAACCAGGGCCAGGAGTTTGGCTCAGTGACTTAAGCACCTGTCTGACAGGTGCAAGGTTGTGAGTTCAATCCCCGGTGCTGGGGGAGGGGGGAGGGACGCAGGCAACCCATCTGGGACCCCTCCTGTCTCTAAGGAGCTAGTCCTATTCCCCTTAACCCATTCCCATTCTCCAATAAATTTTCCTATGCTAAAAAAAGAAAAATGCACGTAAAGTGTAAGATATAAATAGTAAATGCTAATCCAAACTGTGGCTCATTAGCAAATTGATATTAAAATTATACATGTATCCTTAATAGTTAATGGCTCACAGGCCAGGGATTTAGCTCAGTGGCATAAGTGCTTGCCTGGCAAGCACAAGGTCGTGAGTTCCATCCCCAACACCAAAAAAAAAAAAAAAAAAAAAATTAATGGTTCATGTTCCCTTTCAACTTAAACAAACAAACCAACAACCAAAACTATCTAAGAAAACAAATTTCTCTGCCTTCTAGAGAACCTCCACCTAGAAGCTATCACCTTGTCTTTAACATTCGACCACAGTTTTGATTCCAAGAAAGCAATCCTGAAGCAAATGTTATACAACTCACTTCCTCACATCCTATTCCCAAAGTTATACACTTCCAAAGTCCTGGGGTGAATCTTAAAATCAGTAAAAGAGCAAGAGAGCAAGAAAGGGTGAGAGTTCTGAACTCTTAGTCCAACACGCCTACCAAAAAAGGGTAAGCCTATCAGGCCAAAAATTCACAGCCCCACCCAGCCGTTCTTATCTTTTGGTATTCATTTAGAAATATTTAATAAGCTACTCTATCCAAGATCCTATAATTTTACTACTAGACTTGCACAATGAAACATACACTCTACAAAACCATGGAACCCTAACCTTCTGTAAACACTTAAATTCACCACTACCAACCAAACAGAAAATCCAACCATCTATAAATACCAAGAGCCTACTATTCATTTATTTAAAGAATTTTTGCTGAACTCCCATTATATACCAGGCATCATTCTTAACTTGGGACACACAATAAATAAACAAAGGAACATAAACCCTGCACTCATACAGCTTAAATCTTAAAGTAAAAGAAGGAGAGAGCAGACATGGGGGAAAAAGGACTTAAGAAAAACATTTTAACAAACTCTTAAAGCTACCTAAAACTAGCAAAGGTGTTAGCTCTAGATCATATTTGCTTCTGGAAAAGTGTAGAAGCAACACAAAAGTGTTAAGACTATTTTTAAAAAAGGTGAAATAAGGTAATTGAGCTGGGTATAGTGGGACACACCTGTAATCCCAACAGTTTGGGAAGCTGAGGCATGAGGATAACAAGCTCAAGCCCAGCCTGGGCAATTTAGCAATTCAGCGAGACCCTGCCTGAAAATTTAAAAACATAAAAAAGTCTAGGAAGATAACTCAGTGGAAAGAATCTCAGTTTAATCCCTAGTACCTCCACCAAAAAAAAAAAAAAAAAGTTAACTGATTTCCTACTGGAAAAGGTAAACACCTGATTATAGTATCTTAAAAACGTAAAATGTAGCAATCCCATTTGTTCATTCATGTTTGGAAATGCTCCTCCCCAGCAAAAACATGGACATTTAAATGAGTCTGCCAGATCCCAGGACCTTGGAGGAGAACGAGAAGGGCCCCTCGCGGGGCCCCCGCCCGGCCCGAGCGGCACCGGCTGGGGCTTGGAATCAGGGACAAACACTACCCCCCCCCCCCCCCCCCCCCCCCCCCCCCCCCCCCCCGTCCCGTCCCCTCCGTAAGCAACCTGCTGTTTCGGAGGTCTGGCTGGATTGCATAGCTACCAAGGAACATCAACCAACTTTTGTTTTGTAGATTTGGCCAGGCCTCTGGTCAGCAACCCAAGCATCTCTTTACAGCAGGCAATGTAGCAAGTATGGGGGATTCCCTTCTGTCTTGTCTTTTATTATTAATAAAATATTAAAAAAATAAATAAATAAAAATAAATGAGTCTGCCATTTTGCCACTGTCAGTCTTTCTATCCTTTAGAGGCTTAACTTTCCACGCTTTCCATTTTTATCATCAAAAAATGCCACTGCAATAAACTATAAATAAGCTTCATTTTAATGTTACTTTATGCCCTCAACAAGAGTTCCTTGTACATTTAAGCTGCTACTAAGGCAATACTATTTTAAAAATACTTACAGAATTTACTGTTTATAGGATTCCTCAAGTAAATCCTTTCACAAAATCTAAGGCTATTTTTTAAAATAAGAAAGCTTCCTTTGAAATGTGCTATTTTCACCCACCATTCTGAATTTATTTCCATGTTAAACATTCTTCTACATTATCACTTGTCATCCTGCAGTATGAATATAAGATTGTTCAGAGAATTAAACCAATGTAATTTTTGGCACAGAGAGTGCACGCATTATGTACTAATGTTATTGGTCCCAGAAGTAAATATTTTATAATATTCAAGTATATCTAAGTTTGTGGGCATATCTTTAATTTCTCTCGTAAAATGAAGTCCCAGATGCAGAACATCTAAAACTGCCAAACTGCCTTCTAGGAAGAATATCCACATTTATTCCACTTCAACAACACACTTAAAGCAACTCTTGCCACAAACTGATTATAATTCTAATCCTTGACAATTTGACTTAGAAACAAAGAGCGTTATCTCCTTTGTTTTCCTTTATTATACTAAGCTGAAAACTCACATGTTGACTATTTTATTCCTCCTTATGTGAACCACATATCAAAAATACATTAAATTATTCCAATATTCACCACCAGAATAATCACACATTGGATGTTACATACACTGACATTCTATAAAAACACCTCCACTTCATGACCCTATTGGGAGTTATGCACTCTCACTTCATCATAACCCTCAACTTAGTATTGTCCATTAATATCTGGAAATAAATTACTAATGCCCAAGCCAAAGGAAAACTAAAGCACGTATGTATTGTGTATGATTGTTTTGCATGGTGATGTATGGTGACAAATTCAGTTTATATGGTTGAGGATTGCAAATCAGGGGTTGGATCAGTTTACTGTTTTGTTGGCTGTGTTTGGTGCTGTGGGTGCCACTGCAGCCAGAATTAACACGATTGATCTGGATAGCTGTTGGCCCTGATGGTCCAGGACTGAGATTGACTGGGGGTCATTGAGAGTGCTGAGGCACAGTGCCAAGGAACCAGGGACTAGGCTAGGCGAGCAGTAGTTTCTCATCTCTGACAAACTGAGGAGGTGGGATTTTCCAATAGACTAGGAGCCCAGGAACCAGCTACACCTGGAAGATACCTCAGGGAAGTGCTCATCACCTGGATGTCCTTAATCCCACCAATAAAGCAACCCACCACAGGTAACTAACAGGTATCACTATCACTCTAGGAATTAAACTAAAAAAGAAAAGAAATGAGAAGACACTTAAACATGACACAACCTCAGACACCCAATTCACCAAAGGCAAACCCAGGAGGCAATGAGGCTGAAAAATCCGAAAGCCCCCTACCAGGTTTCTCCGAAGTGGTAATAAAGCAATTGAATGCGGCTCTGGAAAAAATGAAATCAGAAATAATCTCTCAAATAGCCACAGAGATTACCAAAATACACACCATGCTGAGTGATGTTAGAGCAGATACAGACAAAAAATAAATGAGCTTAAGCAAATTATGGAAGCACAACATAGGAAGCAAATGGATTCCATAAAGCAGATTCAAGCAGATATTCAGGAGAATAAAAACTCCATTGAAAGTATTTGAAGCAGATTAGGCCAATGTGAGGACAGGATCACAGATATTAAAGACAGGCTTGCAGTTAGTGACCAGGAAAAGGAAGATTTATCAAAACTAGCAAGGGAACATGAGAAATCAATCCAGCAAATGCTTGATGAGACAAAGAATAACTTAAGATTAATTGGAGTTAATGAACAAGCAGGAGATACCACAAATGATATTAAAAACATCCTTACAGACATTGTGACAAGAAAACTTTCCTGATAGAAAAAAAGAATTTGACATACAAGTAAGTGAGCCATATAAAACTCCAATTAGCGAGAAGCAAGCCCGCCTGCCTCCCTGGTGAGTCTTCGTGACCTCGCGGAACCCAGGGCGGGAACTATGTGCCTTCTGCGAACCCTCCATGTTGGGGTGAGAGGCCGCAACCAGAAGCAAGCCCGCCTGCGTCCCTGGTGAGTTTGCGCGACTGCGCGGACTCCAGGAGGAGAGAAAGAGTGGTGTCCCATAAGCCTGCCGGCGCATGGGCTATGAATCAAGGACCTCCCCCCACTCCCCAGCATCCTGCTTGCCTGGAGGACCTGCTGGGTTTATGGCAACTGGGTTACAAATGCTTGTATTGCTGGATTGTTTTGCAGGCCTGGTGCCCACAGTCTCAGCATTTCTTGGGTAGATGACATTTTCTAGTGTGGCAAATAGGTGGGATTGTCCTCTGTCTTGTCTTTGAGCCCCAATATTATTGTCATTGGTTTGCTTAATTTTGTTTAATTTTCGTTTCCTTTTTTTTTATTTCATATCCTGTTTTTATTGGTTTTATTGTGTTTTGGTTTTCGTTTGTTTTTGCTATGCCTGATGGAATGGTCAACTATTCTGAAAGTAACAGGATACAATATAGTAGCTATTGTTTTCATAGTATCTCTCTCTGAAGTTCTATTCCAGTACTACTGCTTTGTTTTGATTGTTCTGTTATCTTTTGTTGCATTTCACTATCTTTGAAATAAAATTTAAAAACAAAACCTCCAATTAGCAATGATAAAAAATCTACTTCCAGGCATACCATAGTCAAGATTCCAGTAATTCAACACAAGAATAAAATTTTAGCCGGGCGTGGTGGCGCACGCCTTTAATCCCATCACTCGGGAGGCTGAGGTAGGAGGAGCCTTGTGAGTTCGAGGCCAGTTTGGGCTACAACTCGAGCACAAGGCCAGCCTGAGCTACCCAGTGCGACCCTGCCTCAAAAACCAGGGTCGGGAGTTTGGCTCAGTGACTTAAGTGCCTGTCTGGCAGGCTCAAGGTTGTGAGTTCAATCCCAGGTGCCGCAAAAAAAAAAAAAAAAAAAAAAAGAAAAGAATAAAATTTTAAAAGCTGTTAGAGAAAAGAAACAAATCACCTATAAAGGAAAGCCCATCAGAATCACAGTGGAGTTCTCAGCACAAACTCTCAAGTTAAGGAGAGCCTGAAATGAAGTACTCCAAGTTCTAAAAGAAAACAACTTTCATTACAATTAGTCTTTAAAACTACCTAGTTATGTAATCTATAAGTTAGGTACTAGTGTGTGAAAAAGTCCATAACACAATGACAAATAAAAAAAAGAACACAGCATGTTTCATGTAGTGTGTTCCAGTTATAATTTGTAAAGCAAAACACAAAATTAATACAGAACAGAAAGAATACAAGTCCGTCGCTGTCCTAGGTGCTAGGGACCCGGTGATGAACAAAATAATCAAGGTTCTTCCTTTATTTTAAGGGAACTCGCAATAAACAGTAGTGGTAAACAGGAATTCCTATTTACTGATTTATTTTTATCTGGTGTACTTTTAGCATTAAGCCATAGTATATCATTAAAACAATTTCTGAATTTCTTCCCAAATAATAACAGTATACAGAGAAAATAAAGAGAAATATAGCTGTACACATCACTGAGTTTTAGAACAAAACTTACAATACAGGAAAATTAGCAAGTATACACACACATATATTTTCATGACAAAAAAGTCTCTAAATCATTTTAAAAGTCTTACTTGCATTCCATAATCTTTTTACATTATTCAACAGCTGTCACATAATCGAGTTACAAAATACCCATGATCCCAATTTGTTTTAAAACATCTGTAATGTATAAATGTTCTATGCAGCAGAAAAATGTCTTGAAATAACTTACTAGTAGTAATTTCTCAGGACAGAAGCAGGAAAAGTGAGTCCAAGGAAATTGGAAAAAAGTTTTAAAATTTTATTGGACATACTTTTATACTGTTCTGAGTACTGGTATCTTTGGTAAAATGTCTTCATGATAAAAATGAAAATAAAACATTTTAAAGTTTCAGTACCAGAGGAAGAACTAAGCATTTGATCCAATCAAAATTTCCTTATGTAGCACCCCAATGTCCACCAATATGGAACTACTTGATTAAAAAAAAAAAAAAGAAATCAGAGTGCTATGCAGGTATACAAAGCAGTAATGCAGAGCTGCAGTGTACTACTATGAGTTACCTCTAGGATTTCTGGTTAAAAAAAAAAAAATACAAGATACAAATACTGAAGAGAGAAATATGAGTTGAGTATTCATATTTTTTAAGTAACCAAAAACAAGAAAAATGGCTACGAAGTCAAGAGAGGCTAAAAGTAGACCTTCCTGACAACAATTCATATTGTAGTGTTGGTTTGGCAGCCATGTAAATATTTTACACAATTATAAAACAAAATTCAAATTTAAAGTTACTCCTAAAAATTAAAAAACAAATCTGTGTAATAAGTGGCTTAACTCACAAAGAGAAATCTTTTCAAATGACTTTAAAACATTTGTCTGACTATCTATCCCTACTAGAATTTATATTAATTGTAAAGAATTTTAAGTTGTTTTGATAACTATTTTGTATAATAATTTCAAAGCAGCAATGCTCAGGTATATAAATATACAATGATTCATTCAACAGTCTCAGATATTCAGCACAAAAGACCTATAAATTTAAAGCTTTAAAATGGTTAAGGAAAACTTCATTCCTTAATCTTGAAACAAAATCAGACTTGGAAATATTAGTCATAATACATTTTTACATTTTTTTAAAAAAACCCTATCAGGACAAGGGATGTGGTTCAATGGCCGAGTGTTCACCTGGAAAATGCAAACCCTGGGACCTGATCCCTGTATCACATTAAACTTCCTGATTTCAAGTTGTTTCACAAAGCTACAATAATCAAAACAGTGTGGCACTTGCCACATAACAATAACTTGGCATAAAGATAGAGATACGGATCAAAGGAGTAAAACTCAGCATACAAATACAGTAGATTTTTTTAATGTATGTACATACAGTGGAATATTAATCAACAATAAAAATAAAGCAGTTATATAATTACAATGACCTATGAAAACATTACAGAAGCCAAACACAAAAGGCCATGTTATATATCATTCAATTTATATGAAATGTCCAGAACAAGCAAATTCATAAAAATGCAAAGTAGATTAGCAGCTATGACAAGAGAGAAATAGTGAGTGACTGCTCAATGAATATAGTGCTCCCTTTTGAGGCATGGAAAAGTTCTAGAACTAAATAGGAGTGATGGATGCAGACCATGAGAGTAGAGTACTTAATGTCACTGAATTGCATACTTTACAATGGGGAATTTTATGACTATTTGACCACAGTAAAAAATCTCTGCACTGAAAGAGATGCTAAATATTTTTTTTTTTTTAGCAACAAATACCTAGGTTTCTATCATTTCTTGGTAAAAGGAATCAAACTTAGAAAAATGACTGGTTCTAGATCTAAGGCAAGTATTATACACAAATGGTTCTAAATCTAAGCCAGGTGATGTGTATGTAAAATGAGCCCAGAATATTTTGCCATTCAAGAAATCAGAACTATCAAAGACTGCTGAGATTACACAGAAAGACAGAAGAGCCAACATGAAGGTATTCGCACAAATAATATTACGATAATTAGAGAACTAAAAAGAATAACTATAGTAGATTAAAACAGCTAATATATTCAAAACCAAGGGTTCATACAGATACTTTAAAAAAAAACCCTATCTATCAACTATCAAAGAATCATGCATTATCCTGCTTTTCCTCAGGTTAGTCATATAGTTCATGAGGTACGGTTTTTATATAACACCAGCTACTACTGGTAAATATAAAAGGAATGAAAGAATATCATCAGTTACAACATTTAATAAAATAATGATCTACAGTGGGGTTAGCAAATTTTTCTATAAAAACTCAGGGAGTCAATATTCCAGGCTTTATAAGTTATAGTTTGTCTTCACTATTCACACCACCACTGTATCCCAAAAGGAGTCCCAGATAATCTGCACAGAAACAAGTGTGGGAACAGTCTAATAAAACTCCATTTCCAAAATAAGAAGTGGATCACATTTGGCCACTTGACTATAGTTTGCCAAAACCTTGATACAGATAATGGCTATCAGTGACTGCTGAGACCATTACAAGAGTGGAAACTGAACAATGATGAGTAGACAGGATATTAAGAATAAGCCTAGTCACCAAATAAGTGTAGTCACAAAAATAGTGGTAACTCAACATTGTGTACCACCTTGTTCATGCAGTAGAAAATATAAAGCATCACCTAAGTGATCTAATTAGAAAGAAAAAAAAAAGCTTTGCAGGAAACAGAGAAACGTATTACATGACCACAGAGATCAGCAAAATCCAGAACGTGGCAAATTTCAAAGAACACACTGTCGGGTTTCTTCAATAAAAAAAAAATGGCAAGGAAAAAAGGGGAAAAAGAAAAGTTATCATCAACTGAAAACAGATTTTAAAGCAGCAATCAAATGCAATGGACAGACTAAGTCTTAGACTCTAACTCAAGCAAATCAATTTTTGTTTTGTTTAGTTTTGTTTTGTTTGCGGTACCAGGGATTGAACTCACAACCTCGCGCCTGTCAGACAGGCGCTTAAGTCACTGAGCCAAACTCCCAGCCCTGGTTTTTTGAGGCAGGGTCGCACTGTGTAGCTCAGGTCGGCCTTGTGCTCGCATTGTAGCCCAGGCCAGCCTCGAACTCACATCGCTCCTCCTACCTCAGCCTCCCAAGTGCTGGGATTAAAGGCGGGCGCCACCACGCCCGGCTCAAATCAATTTTGTTAAGAAAAAAAGATACACAAAGGAAATATAAACCCTGACTAGATCTGTTAATGTCAAGGTTTTTTAAAAGAAGCAGTCACAGTGTCATACCTACGTTTGTTTTAAGCATTTTCTTTTAATAATATATAATAAAACATTTGTTGGGAAAATCATTTGGTATTTGAAATTTTAAAAGAGCTGGCGGGCTGTGATGGGTATATTTGTGATGTCAACACTGTAGGAGGCTGAGGCAGGTGTATCAAAAAGAGGAGCCCCACTGGGCAATTTGGAAACCTAGAAGATCCCATAACAATGTAGCTCAGTACAAAACCCCAAGGCCCTGGCCTCACTCCCCAGTACCAAAACAATACAACAAAAAATAGTCAGGGACAGTGGTGAGGATAGCACAGATGAAACAAGACTGACCATGTATAGCCAGTTACAGAAACAGGTGATACATGGTGGTTCATCACACTATTCTGTCACTTTTATGTAACAAACACGTGTAAGCTTTATTATTATTATTATGGCAGTTAAGATTACTATATGCCAAATACTGTGTACTTTGCTGTGTAAATACAGCACCTCCTTTAAGGATCAATCACTCAGATTTATTTATGATACAGTACCAGATAAGGAAACTGAAGCTATAATAGTAACGATTCTAAGCTCTACTACACTTGATCAGAGAGGGAGCCAAAACGTTCTTGTAATATTAAAATCAGATGAAAAGCTATAGATTACTGAAGAAGTCACTCAAAGCATTTTAATTTACAGTGCTGCCTAAAATACTCACTTATGGGTCTAGCATGACCTGTCTGAAATGGTGAATTTATTATCTCTTACCTCTTCCCTGAATAGGGCAGCTTAGTCTTTCTTCAGTATTACTGCTAAACTGTTGTTTCTAAGGAATAAGAGCCAACGGAACCAGTTAATTACAATCTCATGGTGGTATATTAAGGTCAAAAGAACAAAAACCTGGGAGTCAGAGTAGAGTGATTAAGGACCCATTCCCAGTTCTGCTCCACTGGTAGTTTCATGTCCCTTATTGTCCAGCAGGAGAAGGGTCTCCTAGTCTGTAAAATTAAAGTACTGCCCTGTGAAAGTAACTCATAAAATACTGACTTCCTTCTCTTCTCAAGTTAGGTTCAAATACATCAAAGATAGCGATCCATAGAATACCAGACCTTCAAGAAATGCTGTATAGACAGCATACCTTAGATTTCTTTGGTCACAGAATAGTGTATTTACTTTTACCATTACAGAGTTCAGAATAACTACTATGTGAAACACTATTCCAAAGACTTTCATATAGGCCCAGATTCTGCAGTAATTCTGCTCCTCAGTTTTGATTTTTACTCAGTTACCACCCTCATTCTGTACAGTTTAGCTGGCAAATAAATGCCTTTGACATATCTGAGTATTTCGTGTATTAATTACTGTACATTAAAACTCAGACCATTGTGTGTGTGTGTGTGTGTGTGTGTGTCTGAGACAGGGAGAGAGAGGGAGATAGATACAGGAGTTGAACCTAAGGCCTTCACACTGAGATACATCCCAGTCCTTTCATTATCATGAGACAGAGTCTCAATAAATCACTAAGTTGCCTAGGCTGAACTCAAACCTGCAATCCTCTCGCTTCAGTCTCCCAGACTACCAAGATACAGGCGTGCACCACCATGTACAGATATACTCTTTTAAGTGTCATGAAAAAAACTAACTGCATGAAACTTTTCATTATTGTAAAATGAGGAGAGAGTAGGATCTGCCCACTAGTCTTCCAGTTATATAGAAGGAATAAACAGTTTCAACTTGTCACAAATTTATGAAATAAGTCAATCGTTACATATAAAATGTGTAGCTGGCCCCTCATCCACAGACAAAAGGCATGACAGGATGGAAACAAGTTATCCTATACATGAACTTTCTATCAACCCAAGATTTTTTTTACTGTAACTTGACAAAACACTCAACTAAGGAAAGTTCACAGAAAATTTTATTCAAGTCAAAGACTATAAAGCAACATTTTCTATTCATATTTAACTACCTTCAAAAAACTATAGGGCTGGGATTGCAATTTGATCAACGTGCACAATGACCTGGGTTCCAGCCTTAGCACACAACCTATCAAAATCACCTAAAAAGAAATGTCTACTGACAGTTGCATATTTTGAGTTTTTTTTAAAAATACTCATTATGTATTAAATCCTGAGACCACTGACTATAATAAATAAAGATGGAAGCAGATGAAGAGTATGACTCCTATTTTGGCCTTGAACCAGGCTAGTATGTATTGTTCAGGCTCAAAATTGGCACTTTCAAGTTACCAAAGATCGCAAGGCTCCGCTTCTGTACAATCACTAACATACTGTTAGTAGGTAATATGGTAAGACTGCCATACTGAATTATTTGGGTTGGAATTCAGGTTCTGCCACTTGCTGACTATAAAACCTTAGCAAAACTTACCTGACTTCTGTAAACCTCGGTTTCTTCAAGCAAAGATAAGGAGTTGTGGCTCAAAACTAATTTGGTAACATGGGTTTCAACTTTAGTTTTTAATCCACCTCTTATAGCCACTGTTTAACAGACAATTTGATCAGTTTTAACAGAAAGGTGTTTGCTATCATTTAAAAAATATTTAGTTATTTATTTTTACTGTTTTCTTTTTTGGTACTGGGAATCAAACTCAGGGCCACACGCTTGCCAGGCAGGCACTGTGCCACTGAGCTATATCCTTGGCCCTAAAATTTTTCTTTTAAAGAAAACAATTTAAACTTTACTTATATTAACTAACAGTTAGTTGCTTTCTCCTCAGTAAGTAACAAGACAAAGAGTGAAACTTTAACTCATCCAGTTTCACAAAATCCTATTTCCTTTCCAAATTATAAACATCATACGGTACAGCTGTTAAGATAATACATTTAATGCATGTCAGTGAATCTCGCTTGATATTAAGACCAACAAGCCTATTTCCTTATTTATAAATTGTAATTGCCTTACAGGATGATGCTGAAGAGTAAATAAAATAGAATTAAATTTCTTATTTTAGTGCAGTGACATAGTAACTGAAGGCCTTGGTTGCATATTTGGAATTATTCCCTACTAGCTGTAAGATATTAAATAAATCTATAAAAATGTGTTTTCTTCAGCTTTGCATTAAATGGGATAAGACTGTCTCAAATTATTAAGAAAGTTAAAAGAAATGATGGTATTTGGCACATAATAAACACTCAAAAGGTAACTAAATTTGATTTCCTTCAAGTGCTAAAATCTAGCCACCAGGGAAACTCAACACCAACCATAATCACAAACTTTTTTCTAGTTTCTATCTGCACCCACACCCTGCAGTCCACAGAAGCCTCTTTTTCTCTAAACTTCAGAAAAGTACACAGGTTTTGAGGATAGGTGATAACAACAAGAAAAAATGTGTTCAGCTAAGTGTGTGATTCCAGCATCCTGGGAGGTTGAGGCCGGAGGGTCATAAAGTTCAAGTCCTACTGGGCAACTCAGGGATTTTGTCACAAAACAAAACAAAACAAAAAACAAGATGAAACTAGACATAATGTAAAACTGCATTTTTATACAATAAAGAAAGTACAACTTATATTGATGCTATATGCAGGCAGTGGAGTCACATAAAGGCCTCAGGGTTCTGTCTTTTCTAAGGAGTCCAGGAATTGAATCACTTGCTCCCATTTTAGAAGTCATGACAAACCCTTATCTTCTTTCCAGATTCCAATCCTCCAATGTAGAGCAAAAATTAATACTACAACATTTTCTCTCTTTTTTCAAAGTACACAGCCATTCTTCTTTAAGGTCTCAAAAGTCAGTGAAAGTTAGCCCTGATGATCTGAATTTAAACAGAACTACACCTTATTCCTTATTAACTCTTCTTAGTTCGCAAAGGGCACAGCAAGTATTTGCTGCTTACAGACAACACAAAATCTCTTCCATATCTAAAAATTGTACCTTAAGCCAGATAACCTTCTCACAATGTACACAATTAGTCACAGAGGCAGACACAAGAAGCTACACTATTTAGCAACAAGACTCATGCTGTTTATTGTTTCTCACAGTCTTTGAAAAAAACGGTGGTGAATCTATGGTACATGAGCTGCAGCAGGGTGTCTGTATCACTGAACGCTCTAAAAGGTTTGCCATCACTGCTGTAGAACGGATATACTAATATGCACTACTATATAAAGAAATATTACCTTAAAGACCAAAAAAAAGAGGTCTTACAAAAATTAGTTTCATAACTCCCCCATAATACTACAATTACACATCTAACTATAACCACGATGAAAGGAACTGCTCATACTTAAATACTGTTCGTTGTATCTCTTTTTTGTACAATAAGCTACTTTGAAATGAAAGTCTTTGCTCTGTCACATTTCAATGTTCTAAATCTCTCTTCTATTCTCTACTGCCACAAACTCCAAATAAAATCTTGGTAGGCCTGAGGTTACTATAGTGCCTGCACATGCTCAACTGTTTCAAAGGTACTGTGCTTACTAACCGTACAATCTAGCACCTGAGTTCTTTCATTTATTCAGCCACCTGGAGGTTCACAGCCACTCAGTGCCAAGCACATACAGTATAACAGAAGTTTCTAAATGTCTGCTATTATTCCTTCACATTCAAACAAAACTTCAGCTTTATAAATCATTTTTTCATATCAAAACTTAGATGTTCCTAAACATACCAATGACAGTTTGGTGACCTGGGAGTTTCTTCCCTGACACTACTATATACACCACAGCACTATCACAAATTGCTTGCAGCTCGAATATGTATTAACTGAATATTGAAAGCTCAATGCTCCGCATCGCAGGAAATACAAAGGGGTAAAATATGCAGCTGGAATTTTATGATCACCTAAGGAAAAACAAGTTAGCTAAAATATAAGGCAGAATATAATAAGGGCCATAAAGAATGCTGCAGGAATTATATCCAAGTGAATTTCATTCCTTGGGATAGGCATGGATGACTAAGCAGTTTGCGTGGCCATTTGAGATTCTAAAAGCTAAGTAGATCTTTGAAACATGAAAGGAAAAGAATATGACAAAAACAATACATGAACCAGTAAAATTTCATTATGGCTAGAATAATCACGGCAATGATATCTAAAAACTCTCAAGCATACCAGTAAAAATCTCAACATATATTTTAACAGTTGTAAATATAAATATGGGGGGGATCATTACCCCCATAACAAGCCCTTTCCTGAAGAACATAAAAATCAACCTTCTTTAAAGAGACAAAATATCAAAATAAACTGAAAACACAGCTAAATACAAAAAAGTAATGACACAAATTGAAGTATTTTTAATACAGACACCCACACGCCCCTTTTCCATTATTTGGAAACAAGAATAATTAGGTTGAAAAGAATTCCTGAATATATTTAAATCTGCCCTGTCCAATACAGCAAACTGAGCACTTGAAACATGGCCACTCCAAATCAGTATGTTAAAAGTGAAATACTAAGTTACAAAGATTTAGTACTAAAAACATGAATAGAAAATAATTTTAGATTGATTAAATGTTGAAATAATATTTTGGACACATACAGTATTAAATACATTAACTTTTATTTCACCTGTGCCTTTTTACTTTTTGAATGATCCATAGAAAATTTTAAACTGTGTATGTCACTCACATTCATGGCTTACATAAATCTGAATAGCTATAGTCTAAACAATTTCTTAAGTTTTCACCTTTCAGATTTCTATACTTGTTTCATGTTGTTGCTTTATGTCAGCATGGCAATCAGTTGATCATAATAATACTAGGTAACCTCCAAATGTCTCTCAATGGCTACATACTGAAAAGGTGAAGACACCTGCCAAAAATATGCTACTTTCCTAACCACCCTTTTGGAGCAAATATGCAAAACAATGAATTAACAGCTTCTCCAGATACAAACCACAGTGCTTTGGATACTGTTGGCTAATGTCATAAGATTATATTAGATAAGAACTGCTCAATGATACAAAGATATGTCACCCATGAAGAGCAATGAAAAGAAATCACAAAATAACAGCTGTTCAATGAGCCTTGGAAAACAACCACATTAGATACCAGCAGTAGAATGAGAACTTTAAGAAAAAAGACACTCCAGGAAAAGAAAGGAGGTGGGGTATCAGAAGTATTCCAGGAGTTTGATAAAATGTTATATTGTAAAGGTATAATTGAGATTATGTCACTGTAAGCATCACAACAAAAAGAAAATACCAACACTAAAAGTCCAAAAAATTAAAAAGAAATGGATTATGATTTTGGAAAGAGTTTCATAATTCAAATGTTTAATGTAACAAAGCAATTCTATTCCTAGGTATATATTCACAAGATATGAAAATATATGTCTACAATAAAACTTGTTCATTAATGTTCATAGCAGCAGTTTTTCATACTAGCCAAAAAGCAGAAACAATTTAAATGCCTGTCAAATGACAAATGGATACACAGACTGTGGTATTTCCATACAATGCAATGATATTCAGCAATAAAAAGGAATGAGGTACTAAGAAATGCTACAAGTGTGAAGGTATGGGCAACTATTTTGAAGAAAGCAAGAGACATTATGGTAGCCACTGTTGATTTCCTGTTGTCTTGTTTTGAAATCCTGTGTTACTTGAATTGTTATGTTCTGATCTGCTTTGTTCTGTTTTGTGTTGTTTTATTTTCTTCAAAATAAAAATTAAAAAAAAATGCTACAACATGATAACCTTGAAGACATTATGCTAAGAAGCCAACATTAAAAAACCCGCTGTGTAAATCCATTTATATGTATTGTTTAGAATAGGGGCCTTGCCAGGGATTTAGCTCAGTGGCATAAGCGCCTGCCTAGCAGGCGTAAGGTTGTGAGTTCAAGCCCCAGGACAAAAGAAAAAAAAAACAAAAAATACCTTTGGGTTGAGGCTTTAGAATAGTGGCCTACAGAGAAGCAAGATTAGTGGTTGCCTACAGCTGGGGGAAGGAGATGATGGGGAATAACTACTACTAGGCAGAAAGCTTATTTTTATGCCTATCTATTTTGGGCATTTTGTTTGTTTGTTTTGAGACAGACTCTCGCTGTGTAGCTCAGGCTACCTTGAACTCACTATGTAGCCTAAGCTGATCTCCAACTCACAGCAATCCTCCTGCCTCAGCCTCCTGAGTGCTAGAATTACAGGCTACAAAGTTTCTTTTTAGAATGTTAAAGATATACTATAATTAGATTGTGATGAAGGTTGCACAACTCTGTAAATATACTGAAAATGTACACATTAAACAGTTAAATTTTGTCATGTGAAATTGTATCTCAATAAAGTTGTTTTGAAAAGAAAATATGATCACTGTTCGTAACTTGTTTCTACTAAGAATAATGTTTAGTACCTAGATGCTACAAATAATTTAAGTAATTATGTAGCTAAAATAGCAGCATAATTATTCTAGCCTAACAGCAAAAGAAAAATGGAGATGGCAATAAATGATACCTACCACAATGAAAAGTCAAAAAATAACATTTAATATTAACTATAAGAAATAGATTAAAACCAAATTAAAAATGGCAAAAAATACTAGAGGAATAAGCGGTCATAAATTTGCATCTGAAAAGTAGGAGCAGAGGATGAATGTTTACTTTCCATTATAATCTTTTCTGCACAATATGATTTCTTTAAACAATGTAAATTTACTACTTCATTAAAAAAAGATTTTAATAACTAAGGAATGCTTAGTTTAGGAGCAGAATGAAACCATGCGCTCTTAAAGAGGTAAAAGGCACAGGCTTTATTGACAGTGACGTACTCTGCGCCTCTGATCTCTCAAGAGAACAGGTTTTCTCATCTAAGATGTGAGAAAAACGGAAAGTTAAACAAAATAAATTATCCTTTACCTTTTTCTTTACTATGAAATAAACATCTATTTCCAGAAAGAAAAAATATGTATCAACTTGACACTATAATTTCTTAAACATTCACAAAGTGGAATATATTTTAAATATGTTCATTACTTAAGACTACTATTAACATCTATCTCAAATGGCCAAAAGAGGAGCTCTCTCACCTTACTCTCCCCATCCACTCACAGAAAAATAAAGGTTTAGTAAAATACTAAGTTGAAAACAAAAGCAATTTTCTAGTAATTTATTAAATGTTGTTTTAATTCTAACACTCTCCCATTAAAACCAGTGTTAATATAGGGTCTCATGCACAAAATACAAGTCCACCAAAGAAATTACTAACCTATAAAAAAGATTCAGAATACCTATGGAAAGGAGTTTGGCTCAGTGACTTAAGCGCCTGTCTGCCAGGTGCAAGGCTGTGAGTTCAATCCCTGGTGCCGCAAAAAAAAAAAAAAAAAAGAATACCTATGGAAGGATACTTAAGAAATTATAATGCTGGTTATCTCTAGGAAAGGAAACTGCTAGTTTCAAGATCAGAAACGGGAGGACTTCACTGAACACCTTTTAAATCTTGACCATTTTGTACATTGTTTCAAAGCAAAATATGTAAGTAAATTAGGCATATAATTTGTCTAGCACATAGTACTCAATATTACTGTGGTTATTACCATACGTTAGGTGATGATACCTTCCCTTGCTGTTATATGTACATATAATTTATCTATCATTATTGAAACTCTACTAAACTTTCCCCCTTTCCTTCATTTTAAATAGCATGTAGAGCATGAAAGTTCTGAAATACCAAGCGGCCAGCAAATTTACCTGCTGGTAGTACTGTCAGTCTGATACCAGGTCTCACTCCAGCACCTCCAACTTATTCAAGTGCTTCCTCCACAAAGTCCAGCCCAGCATTAGTAATTTATCTGACTAGACTCAATAATTTCAACAGGTCATGAAGAAAGTGGTTAAAGATTTCACTGATTTTACACAGTAAAGGGAACATCATATACTTAAAGACAGGTAGCCTTCCTTGTTAAGAAACCTGAAACCCTCAACTTTTTTAGCTGTTTAAGCCAATTAAATCCCTAAGAATTTCTCAGAACCATGAAAGAACTTTTTCATAATCATTCTTTTTCTTCAACCCAACAATTAAGACACACACCTTTTCCCTTTTAACTTCTCAACTGTATAAGCCAGAAGTGTATTTGGTAAATATACCTTCTAAACAGCTATTCATAATTCGTAAGAAAGATTAAGTGACTCCATGCAATGCCTTCCATGCATTCCACAAACAGAATGTACAAGCTGGTAAAAATCCATACCGTAACTCCATATAAAGTACACACCAAAGAAAAAAAACAAGAAAGCAAGCTTTAAAAATAGGTAAAACTGTTGCTTTGTAAAACATGTAGATGAACCATAGAAGAAAAGAGTTGGAAACATACCCTGAGCTAGAATACTAAAGACTTTAATACCTTTGTCCGTATCACTGAAATCCAACTAGAGGTTGGTCAATCAGATGACCCAGTTCTCTTCCTCATCACTTCATTGACCAACAAATGTTTGATGTAGTGAGAATTCATTGCAGAGCCCCAGCTCTCCAGAAGAAACTTTCCTGCCTCCTGCTCCTTTAAGAAACTTAAGTTAGTATGATTTAACCTTATCTAGATGAACATTTTGAAAAACTAAACTGATTCCCCTGCAGCTGTCTGAGCCTAAACTAAGTAACCTCAATATGCTTATTTCTTCAATCTCCTGTCTATTCTTTTTAGTAGGTATAATGCTTGATACTGGTATCCATTCTCTTCTAACATGTGGTTTTGAGAAGAGACAACTGAATGACAGAACTATTGTGTTAAATAATAATGCTTGCTGCAGCAGCACATTTACTAAAAATATTGTTTAATAACAATAAAAATTCATTAGTAAAAGCCTGAAAAACAACCTATGAGCAGAGCATGTATACCATTTGCCAGCATGTACCAGCCACTCAGAAGACTTTCTGGTTACTTTCTAATTACTTTTGGAATAAATTTCAAAAAAGTGAAGTTCCAAATAACCCAATTCCATACTGATATATAGCTGTTATTCTTTTTTTGAGGTGGGGAAGGTGTTCTCAATTTCAAACACTAACAAGTGTCCAATGTATATATTTGACTAACCAATTGAAAATACAATCAAACACTTTCATGTTTAAAATCAAATTCTAAAAGGTAGGATACGACAGTTTTCATAAGCCACAGGAAGAGAAATAAAGAAAAATAATAATCCTCAGTAATGACTAATTTGGGCAAACAACACTTTAATAATACCCGGACACATACCAGATTTATTTATGAACTGTCTGTCAGCACTGTTTGATAGAAACCAAAGCTATGATGACATTAAACCAAAAAAAAAAAAAAAAAAAAGACACATATTATTATAATTCCTATGCTGGCATAAGCCCTAAAAAATTCATCATTAATGTTTGCCTTAAGTTTTACCTGAAATTTTTAAGGAATTGAAGACTTTTTTCCCAATATAACTATAAATGAGTAAATACTATATTTGCTAACAAGTATGCCTAGAACTAATTTCAAGGCAGTACTAATCATAAAAATCTTATATGGTCATTGCTAAATCATCATTGAAAGAGTATCCTAAAGAAAAAGCACTGGAGCCGGGCGTGGTGGCGCACGCCTTTAATCCCAGCACTCGGGAGGCTGAGGTAGGCGGAGCGTTGTGGGTTCGAGGCCGGCTTGGGCTACAACGCGAGCACAAGGCCGGCCTGAGCTACATAGTGCGACCCTGCCTCAAAAAACCAGGGCCGGGAGTTTGGCTCAGTGCCTTAAGCGCCTGCCCTGGCAGGCGCGAGG